>PVKS010000848.1:81806-166312 GCA_004027875.1 Aplodontia rufa | reverse complement strand
TTTTGAAGGATTCTACACACTGCTCTCCAGAGGGGTTGTTCTAGTCTGCAGTTCTCAACGGTGTGGCAGTGTACCTATCTCTCCACATCCCTGCAGCATTGTTTATTTTCTTCATTTTTGCCAATCTGACTAGTGTGAGGTGAAAACTCAATGTAGTTTTCATTTGCATTTCTCTGATTACAAGTGATTTAGAGTACTTTCTCATGTATTCATTGGCTTGTTCAATGTCCTCTGTTATAAAGTTTCTATTTAGTTCTTTGGCCCATTTATTGATTGGGTTGTTTGTGATTTTGAAGTTGAGATTTTTGAGAATTTTGTAGATTCTGGATATGAGCTCCTGTCAGAAGAATCACAGGCCATGATTCTCTCCCATTCTGTAGGAAGCCTATTGTCAATTTTGGTCATTTCCTTGGCAGTGCAATAGCTTTTTAGCTTTATGACATCCCATTCACTGAGTTTTGACTTTACTTCCTTCACTTTAGGAGACATGCTGAGAAAGTCTTTGCCTACTCCCAAATGCTGGAGTGTTGGACCTAATTTGTCTTCCAGCAATTGCAAGGTAGCTGCTTTAATTCCTAGTTCCTTGATCCATTTTGATTTGATTTTCGTGTCAGGTGAAAGATGAGGGTCTAATTTCAACTTTCTGCAAGTGGATGTCCAGTTTGTCCAGCACCATTTGTTGAATAGGCTGTCTCTCCTCCATGTTATATTTTGTCCCCCTTTGCAAAAAATCAGATGCTTAAAGATTTGTGGGTTTGTTTCAGGGTCTTCTTTTCTATTGCACTGGTCTTCACTCCTATCTTGATACCAGCACCATGCTGTCTTTGTTACTACAGTTCTATAGAATAGTTTTAGATCTGGTATAGCAAAACCACCTGTTTCATCTTTCTTGCTTAGTAATGTTTTGGCTATTCTGGTTTTATTACTGTTCCAAATAAATTTGAGAATTGCTTTCTCTATATCTGTAAAGAATGACATTGGTATCTTGATGGGGATTGTATTGAATCTACATAGAACTTTTGGCAGAATGGCCATTTTTATTATATTAATTCTTCCTAACCAAGAGCATGGAACATCTTTCTATCTTCTCAGGTCATCTTGGATTTCATTCTTTTTATCAAGATCCTATTATGAGAGGCTGGAATGATGGCTCAGCAGTTATGGTGCTTGCCTGTCATGCGGGAAGATGCAGATTCAAACCCCAGCATCATGTATACAATGAAGTTTCGGTGCAACAAAGGCCACATGAAAAACTAAATAAAATCATTCTCTTTTTCTCTCTCCCACTGTCCCTCTTCCCTTCAAAACAAAACCAAACAAAAAAAGTAAAAAGAAAAACCAACAAACAAAATACCTTATTAGGAGCCAGGCATGTTATTCCAGTCTGTAGCTTTTCTTAAAGTTATTAAAAACAATGATCAAATACACACAGTGGAAGGACCCACAACATTTAACATTCTCCCCTTACTTCTACTCATCAAAATTCCACCTCACCATATTGCTGATTTGCCAGCAGAGTCTAGTTTCAAAAATTGTATTTTGTGTAAGGAAATAAGAAAATCCAAGCTTTTAGGAAAAAATTAAGCAATAGTTCCTAGAAAAAGTTATAGTCCATTATCCAATATTTAATTCCAAGTGTTTTTTCCTTTTCTTCTTCTTTGCTTTGATAAAACTATTGATCTTTAGCACCAGTGAAAACAAGAGTAATTTTGCTGATTTTTTTAAGGAGGTTTTGTTTGTTTTGGCAAACATTTTTTTAAAGAGAGAAGGACACTGAGAGACAGAAAAAGAGAGAATCAATTTTATTTAGTTTTTCATGTGGCTTTCGTTACTTTGACGAAAGCAAAGTATGTGGTGCTGGGGTTCAAACCCGCATCCTCATGCATGCCAGGCAAGTGCTTTAACTCCCAAACTACCACTCCAGCCCTTGGCAAATATTTTTAAATGTCAAATGAATTTGAACGTCAAAAATATTCTAAGAAATTGAATTTCTAGCAAAAAGAAATCTAGCACTGAGTTCTGTTATATTATCAGGAAAGAATTAGATTCTGGTATGAGTATGCTTTCTCACATCTTTACTGAATTATAAATTTTATGAGTCAAAGAATTATTAATGTCATGACAGCAAAATTTTAAGATACTTATTTTTCTGTGATTTTTTTAAACTTTCATTTACTGCAGTCCCATACTGATTAATGTTTTCAGGAAATAGCTCAAAAATAAATGTCCTTACTTCATTACATAACCTAAGGGACATGATCTGGCTTCCAGAATTACATCCTTATTAGATCATAAAATGATATACCATTGAAAACATTCGTATTTAGCTTATTTGAGAAAATAGAAGAAGTTACTTTTCTATTGTTGGTGTTTGCGCTACGAAGCCAAGAAGAGGTTGTCACATTTACAAATCATTGCATGGACCTTCTCAAAGGGAGCAAATTTTTCCATGAGAAATTGTGTTCAAGCATAGATTCAGAACTACAAACCCATGCAGAATGTAAGGGTGAAGTCAGACTTTTATTATGACCTTCTCATTCATAGTTCAGTCCACACATCACAATAGCAAGTACTCAATAAATATTTGGGTTCATAATGTAAGTTTAAAAATATGTGTTATATAGAATTTTTATAAAGTTCCAAACTAATTGTACAAGAAGGCTCTTTGGATAAAAACAAAGGACCATCAAATATAAGCTTATTATCACTATTATCATTATTTAATCTAATCTAAGCATCTTTAGGGCTTTCACATTACAGTAAATTATTGGTATTTGTGGTGTTTGCATTCAGAATACCAATTTCTTTGTTTCCAAGAAACAATGAAACAGCAGACAAGAAGAACCAGAGTATGCCACTCTTTCAGTGGGTGAGGTCTTTCCCTCTGGCCACTGTAGTAATGGTATTTGAGAATACCCCTGGATTAGTGAGGCTGGGGGCCGGTAGGAGCTGTGGATAGCTTTAGGCAGTAAAGGTAAACCATGGCTCAATCCATAAATGGGACCAGACAGACATTCGAATGAAACTGCAACTTAATAGGTAAACTTCTTAAAACTATTTTCTTAGTTTCAGTATGGAATGTGTCTGTTTACAAAAGAGAGAGAGAGAGAGAGAGAGAGAGAGAGAGAGAGAGAAAAGGACCTTACCTCGATGTTCACATGCTCCCAAGAGATTGATGATGTTTGGATGATGTCCAAGTTTACAAAGAACCTCCAGTTCTCCTGCAAAGTCCCTATGGTCATCTTTGGAGGCATATTCTGGGGAGGAAGTCAAAGGTTGTGATCCCTCTTCATTAAATCTTTTCAGAAGCAACTGTTCCCTCCTGTTCCCCAGGACTTTCAGGTGCACTCTCAGTCACTGTCAGCTCTGCAAACTGTACCCATCAGAGACTGCTCTAAAGCAGAGTTTCTCAGCCTCTGTGCTGCTTGCTATAGACTGGCAATGCTTTGCCATTGCGGGGTGTTCTGTACGTTGTAAGATGTTTAGTGGCACTCCTGACCTCTACCACCTAGTACCAGTAATCTAACAAAAAATGTAAAGGCATTGCCAAATGTCACCCAGGGGGCAAAACTGCACCTGGATGAGAACCACCACTATAAAGTCTTCTTGTCTAACCCTCAAATAATCAATGAAATGACTCAGTAGAGGTGGAGCTGCCCCAATCTTCGAACTTTAGCTCTTTTAGCTAAATCTACCATCCAGGGACAAAAAGCTGAGGAATAGAACCAAAGTTTTGATGAAACATCGCCAATAATGCACCCACTTTCCTTTAATAATTTTAAATTACTTTCTAACAAATCGAATCCCAATGACATTTTATAGGAGTTGATGGGTTTTAAGTTTTGGTTTTTTGTCCCCCCCCCACTTTTGCCCTATGTCTCCATGGCACTTTGGCCAGAGGGAGAACCACCAGCACCAGACTGAGGAGAGGGTATGAACTGACCTATCAGCCTTGAATGGAGGACAGGGTGCTTATTGCTTTTGAGAAAATAGCATTGCAGAGGAAGGGGAGGGAATGCAGGTGGCTGTGTGCATGGTTGAATGTGTTAAGAAATGGTGGTGACATCTTAGGTGGGCTTGTGGTACCTGTAAGACTGACAGGAAATGCCAAGTCCAGGGCTCTATTCGCAGCCCATGGGAGTTTCCCTGTGGCCCTGACCCTAAGGGTCCATGTCTTAGGAACATTGTGCCCTTCCTTCAGTTACCACTCTGAGATGCATTGCTCCTGTTGCCTTGTCAAGCTATTTTCCCTCTTCACGTGGGCACAACATGGAAAAACAGGCTCAGGTCAGATCCCAATGCAAACTAATTTTGGAAGGTTCTGCACTCTGTCTCCTCTCACAATTTACACTGCTCTCCCAAATTCCCCATGACTAAAGTAACAGAACAAAAAATAGATTTCTGGCCATTAAGCAAGTATTTTTCTTTTTTGCTTGCATTTTTTAAAAGGAATATATAACTATCTCTAAGCATAGGTAATGTTCTGTTTTTGTTTTTGTTTTTGTTTTTTAGTCCTGATGTGATCTTCTTAACAATGCAGAAAGCACAGATTTCAGAAGCTTTAGAATTAAATATTATCTCAGGTTCTGTATTGCAGTCAAATAAGCCATCTGGTGACCTTAGAGAGCCCCTGAGGTGGAACTGCCCAGCACTAGTACTTAATCACATTCTCTGCTCTTAGGGACCACTTTTCAGGCACATCTGCTAAAAGGAACAGGCAGCATAGCAGTCATGTCCTGCAGAAACTGCTATTTCTCACAGGAAGCAGCTGTGCTACCAGTAAGCCAGGCATTCCACTTCCTTAGATATTTATCATCTCATCTTATTAAACAGGTTGGTACTAAGCAGTCTTGAGAAGAATCTTGCTGGAAAGGATTTAGTTCTTGTGACCTTAGACCAGTCGTTTTCAAACTTGAGTACACAGAATTTTGTTTGTTAGAGGAGGGATACTGGGGATTGAATTCAAGGGCACTCTCCAACCTAGCACTCACCACCTACCATCTTGATACCAGGGATTGAACCCAGGGGTACTTAGACACTGAGCCACATCCCAGCCCTTTATATTTTATTTAAATTTTTTATTTTATTTAAATTTTGAGACAGGATCTCATTAAGTTGCTTAGGACTAAGTTGCTGAAGCTGGACTCCAACTTGTGATCCTCTTGCCTCAGCCTCCCAAGTCACCGGGATTACGGCCATGCACCGCCATACCTGGCCATAGAATTATTAAGAAAGTCTCTTTGGAACAGTCTCATATGCCACTCCAGAAATCTGAATGTAGAACTGGGTTTGGGAATTAATCCCTACCTATCTCTTCAGTGATGCTGAGCCTATGTGGTACAACAGCCTGGTCTTTCAATTACAAAACTAACACTCTTTCTCCTAATAGTTTTAGCATCCATTGATGATAATGACTCAATTATTTCAATAATGTTGCAAATGTGACTTGTTAATATTGTCAATCATTTGAGCTGGAATTTTTCTGTAAAGAATGTTCTTTGATCACCAGGGACCATTTTTATCCTGAGATAAAGTTTGTATAAATAGACAGGACAAATGTTTCTTTTCTTTTAAGAAAGATATATAAAATATGTGCACTAATGAAAGAGTAGTGTTTGCAGCGATTGCATTAGCTGATGCTGACATTTGGAATATTTTTCTTACCTAAAATTTTTGTATAATAAATTTTTTCATATTTATTTTTGTTGGTGCATTATAGTTATACATAATGATGAGATTTATTGTCATATATTCATAGATGCACACAACACAGCAGTACAATTTGATCAATATCCCCCCCAGCACCCTCCCCCTCACCAATCTCCTCCCAAAGAGTCCCTTGCCTCTCTTTCTGGGTCATATATTTTTCCTAAAATACCCAAGGGTAGTGATATAATTCTTACAGTTATGAAGAACATTTTAATATACATGACATTAGTATATACATGTCATACTTATAAATGCTTGGAATGTAAAATTTTATTTATAATGCAAAATTTAAAAAGGAAATAAATAGATGTGGGAGAAGGCCAAGTGGATGCATTTCTAACAATGTCTCCAGGAATTCTCGTGCAGATAATCTATGGAGATTGTGATTCAAAAAGTGCAGTCTCCAAATTAACAGGATCAGCATCACTTGGGAATTATCAGAGATGCAAATTATTTGTCTCCACCCCAGATGGGGCCCACCAGTTTTTTGTTGTTTTGTATCTGTCTTTGTTTTTGCAGTAGTGGAAATTTAACTCAAGGGCACTCTATTTCTGAGCTACAGCTCAAACCCTTTTTATTTATTTATTTATTGAGACAGGGTTTCACTAAGTTGCTGAGGCTGGACTTGAACTTAGAATCTTCCTGCCTCCACTTCTGTTTTACTACAATTAGCCATGCACAACAGCACTTGGCCCAAAAGAGTGATTTTAAATAAATTGTCCAGGTGATTCTGATGCATGCTCAATTTTGAAGCTACTACATTATGATAAACAAGGATGCACCCCAAAAGTTAAAATATGACAGAATCAGTATTCCCAAAGGCCCAGGAATTGCAACGTTGGTGTTGAATGGCTCTGACCTTCACAGCTGCCTCCTAATGTTATCACAGGCAGAAAAGCATCATCCTCAGCTGCACACTGCAGCCACAGCTGACACCAGGCCAATTTTGGATTCCAAAAAAATATAAGACCATAGTGGAAAGACTTCAACAGGAAGTCAAGTTATCTCCCCACCCTGTGGAAATGCTGACTATCTGTGTAACCACTGACCTTTCATTCTCTTGATGGCAGCGTCCATCCGTAACCCATCCTTCTTGATGCGCGCCTTAAGGACCTGGCCAAAGTTGCCCTCCCCAATCACATCTTGAAATTTGATGTCATTCCAGTCAAGCACTGGATAAATTGTGGGATCTGGGTTGTTTTTGGCCTTCCTGTTCAGGGCTAGAGTTCCTGAGTTGAACTGCACAGCTGGTTCTTCCCTCTGGAAAAATAATTTTTTTATTGTTTTTGTATTATTCTAAGGTAAATGCCTTCTGGTTTGTATCTGCACCATGTAGAAAAATAAACAGCATTTCTAATTCTAGAATGCAAGTGGAAACAGGTTCCATCTGACAGCCCATTCTGATGAACCCACTGCATGGGTATTAAATCTGGGTCTCAGTGGAAAATTTTATCAATTGGCTGATAAAGGACAGAATGATAGACAGTATGTATCCTATGGTCGGACATTTTCAATTTGGTCACACTGGAGTTTTTTACTCTGCTGTGCAATAAGGTATTCGGTTCTTGTGTGCAAATAACTTGGATATCATATGTGGAGCAGGTACTAGATCCTGGTCTATTCTTAACATTCTCATTCTTTCTCATCCAAAAATTTAGAATCTCCTGAGCCCCCAGGATGACTGAGGGTTTCAGCAAAACCCAGCACAGGGTCTCTTGTTCTCCTGAATTCAAATGGCTCCTAAGAGTATCTTGAGAAAGCACTGGCATCAAGACAAGCTCCTTGGTTCTTCCTTTCTAGTGACAGCCTGAGTTGAGCCAGTTCTGCATTGCATCAGATAACGCTGTTTCCCCCTCCTCCATGGAGGGGAACCTAAGGTACTCCAGTACATGAAAGAATTCCTCATTTCAAACATATTATATACTCATTTTACAGAATTGATAAATTCAGGTGCAAAGTAATTGTACAGAGCTTGATATCATAAACTAGAAAAATGTCCAGGTTTTTGATTGTCAAAAAGACTTGTGTAGAATGGCTGTTGGTAAAGTATGATCTTGCAGACATTTACTTCAGGTCAAAATTCCAAGATGAAATAACAAGACAGCACCAAGTGCAATAAACTGAGTGCAGGCTGAGGGGTCACAGGAATGACACACAGGTGCATCTAATACTTATCACTGTCAGGAATGATGGGAGTGAGGGAAATGTTAGAAGAGGGAATGGGAACCAAGAATGGGAAAATGATTGGAAGCCTGCACAGGACAGCACATCATTTCCACTCACACTAAGTAGGATCTGGTTGCCCTCATGCCCTGACTTACCCAGAATCCCCAATTCATCGTACTGCATGATTTCTCCCTCAAGTGACTTACGAGGATGACTATACATCTCAGTTCAGGAAGCAGCAGAGGGCAGTCCTGTTTCAAGACCTGGTTTCCTGGCTAATTAATAATAACACCCTTTTCACTCTCAAAATTGTTCTGGTTTGAACAAGAAATATATCATGCTACCTATATCCCATTTGATAACAGAAGTCAAAGAAAAAAATAAGACTTGCCTATGGTAATTGTTTACATTGCTAGTAAATCTCCTGTCCACATCTTTAAAATGAGAGTTCTGTCTATATGTGGACGTGTACTTATTAGCTAGTAAGAATGAGACACTACCACATTTTGGAAGGCTTGGGCCATTCTCCTTTGGACATTTGCCTTCTTCAACTGCAACATGATCAGAAAGGCCAACAGCACCGTCAGGCAGGTCATTGCAGCAGAGCCAAGAATGGCTATAAGCAACATCTTCCCTCCTCCCAGGTCTGCTGGGGCTGTGCAGAGGAAGAGAAGTGGAGTAGGTGGGTTAGTGTAGGTAGACAGATGGGCCAAGACTGTCTGTGGGGGAAGACACCGTGTAATGACAGTACAACAAGCCCTAATCCTGCCACTAAATTACTGTGACCTTGGGCTGCTCATTCATTTTCTGAAATTTGGTGTAGATGAGTCTGCCCTCCATGGTTATTAAAGGATCTCTTCATTTAAAACGTGCAAATGTGCTTTTCAAATGGAGTATGCTAACCATTAGTTATTTGCACAACTTTTAATTCCAAGTAGGGTCACAAGTAGATGAATATTGTGGAATAATAGAATGACTAATTACATGTAGGATCTTGAGAGAGTGCCTGAACCCCTCCTGTGCCACAATCCCCCCACCCAGGAATGCCTTCATGTTCTATGATGCTAAGAGCTCTGGGTATGTAAGATATTTATTTTCTTCTGTCTTTCCTTGTTTTAAAGAGCTGATCAAGTATATTGGATAATACCCAAGGGCAGGAGTTAGGGTGGGAAGAAAAAACATTAAATTTAGGGCTCAAGCCAAAATAAGCTATAGAAGATTGAACTAATCCTTCTGCTTCTTTCACTTTTTCAATTTAAATGAGATTAAATTCAATATATTTTAGTTAATAACAGGACATAGATCACGATCCCACTTGAAGTATTTCTCTGAGCTCATCTCTTTCCTCCACCTCTATGTAGTGTTCATGCACAGGCATTTAGAACGGTGAGGATATTTTTGTTGCGTCTTGCTTTTCATTCTCTTTGTATTTTACGTGTAGGTTGGATTTAGTACCAATATACATTTTACCAAAACACAGCAATTATGCAAATGAGGTGTTTATCAAGCCTGTGATCTGAGAACTACAGTTCTCTGCATAATTGGCAGATGCATCACTCCTTAGACATTTCCAAATTGTTCCAGAATCAGAAATGAAAACTCAGCTTCTTTTATTTCTTAAACCCTAAATAAACCTCCAAGGAACCAGGAAATTCTTAGTTCCGTAAGACTTTCTGTAAAAACGGACTAATCCAAATGATAAATTTGCAAAAACTGCCTTTCCCTCTAAAGGCCTGCAGTCTACCCTCACTAGCACACATTACACACTGCAGAGGGCTAGGAGGCGCCATTTGTACAGACTTGAAGGAGATCCTCAGTTGCAGCCTGGTCCACTTGGGGCCCTGCTTCACTTAATTCAATAATCACAAACCATGACAGTGTACTGGCCCTCTGGGGGGATCTCTGTCAACCTCAAAGAGCTTACCCTCTCCGTAGTGGGGCAAGGTTGGAGGTGGATATGAGTACCTAATAACCTGGATTAGAAGAGGAAAGAAAACTCAGAATAGTATAGTGCTATCCAAGCTGAACTACTCATTTTGAGAAAGAAATGTAGTTCTTTGAGCCTCCCATTGAGATGCCTGAAACAGCCTGTCTCCCACAGGCAGGCTCCTCACTCTTCTTTCTCCATAGAATCTAAATTCTTAGATTGCTAAATGGAGTGTAGCATTAGGCTAATCTGTTCCAAGGTTTAATAATATAAAATGGACTGGCAGGGATCCTTCACAGGAACACTTGGATTTTGAAAGACCTATGAAAAAATGATAAAGCCTATCAGGACAAATGAATTATGACATATGTATAGGATAAATACCTTGGGGTTTTTCTAAAACTGTCCAAAAATATTCCTTTGTAAGTATCTGTCCACTCTACCAACCTTGTAACTCTGGGAGGGTCAACAGCTCATGGGAAAAGGATGGGTTGCTGGACCCTATGTTGTTCTCAGCAAAGATGTCCACCTGGTACACTGTTTCAGGCTCCAGGCCCTTGAGCTGATACTGAGTGATGGTAGCATTCTTGATCTTCACATCAATGTGCTGGTCTTCATTCTTGCCCTGAACCTTGTAACGGATGATAATAGAAGAAATAGAATAGCCATCCAATATTGTCCAAGAAATCACTGCCGAGGAGTCTGTGATATTGGAGATCTTGATATTTTCTGGTTGAGGAGGGAGAACTGGAAATTTAAAAAAGAATTCACTTAAGATACACTGCCATCTCTTGGATTATCATGCTTTTGAAAAAGGGTTCATATCACCGTAAAACATGAATGGCAAGTATGTGTTTTCTCAGATGGTAATTCCTGCCCACTGGTAGAGGCACTGGACTCCATGCATATTTGGAAGACTGGCACAGGCAGGGAAATGGCCACACACCTATCACCTAGATGAAGGCCTCAAAGATTCTGTTACTCCCCAGTCTGCATCCACTGCTCTTGACATGGGGAGGAATGGTAAGATTAGGTAAGCCAATGTTTATATAGTGTTTACAAAGCACCAGACATCATTCTAGATCCTTCCATGTATTAATTAACTTTGTTTTCTGTACAATCTTACTATTAAGTACTCAGACACAGAGATTAAGCAACTCGGCCAAGTCACACTGCTATTGAGCAGAAGCAGCAAGATTCAACTCTGTCCATCCAGCTCTGTCATCCATAGTCTTATCCACTATGTCATGTAACCTCTGATTCAGATTCAGTGGGTCTGGGATCAATGTCATTTTAGCAGGTTCCCCAAATGAATTTTTGCTATAAATTCATTTATGGAACAGTAGGCAAGTCATTGAATGCATAAGAAAATGAGTTAAGTTTTTAGTAGACAAAGTGCTTCAGGGATTTGGGGGAAATTAAGATCACATTCCATTCAGGTATGAGAGAAAAGGTTTGAGGTTTCCTGGTGTGAATTTGACAAGCACAGAATCACACCTACAATCCCACTGGAACTCCTTTCCTAAAGGGCACAGTCTACAAGGGAAGTTAAGCTATTTAAAAGGTACTTCACATGCAGAGCATCAAAACCATATCAGCAAGTAGATTGGTGGTGCTAATATTTTTATTACCTGAATTTTAGAAATGAGAAAATTGACTTCAATACTTTAAGGGATTTGCCCTGGTCCCCTTAATTAGCAATTAGTAGACTCAGGCTGTTTCACTCCACGTACCATTGTCTTTTCACATGAAGGTTACACTTATAAGCAAATTAAGACACTTTGAAAGTGTCTTAAGCATGTTATTTTTGAACTCTTCATTTTAAATTTCCTGTCTCCATCAGGTTAGTCACCGTATCATACTCTTAAAGTAACTAACACTTTATGAGAATTACACACTGGATTTTGAGCCATTCATTCAGATTGTTATTCTCTTTATCTTGCAAGTGGCAAAGTCACAATCAATCAGTCTGTCTGAACTTCTGTTGCATCTAGTACTGAGTCTTTTGGATCTTTTTTTACAAAAATATACAATGACCTTCCTTCCCACAAGGAGATGCAGAGCAATAGAGATATGGACATTTCCAGATTTCCAGGAACACATTTAATGTTTGTATAGCTGTACCTCAAAAAATTCAACTTCATTAACAAGTTGTCTTCTGAGCACAAAAGTAAGTGGTGCCTTGCAGACATCTTCTGGAAGAATAATGAATATGATTTTGGTGCCAAAAATCAAATTTACATCTGTTGACTTATCCATTTTGTGCCTAAAAGGAGTCATTGATAACTCAACGGACCTCTGTTTTAGATTCAGTGAAACTGGAACCAGCATCTCCATCTCAGCAAGTTCCCCAGATGAGTCCAAAGTGGATTTTAAAATATTTTAGGAAACACTAATCAGATCTTAAATAATTTTGGGATATGATATCACCACTAAAAAAAAACTTATCTAAGACCCAAACTTGCTTTGCAGCTGTTGGTTGTCAGTTCAAAGAAACAAATGGGTAGCACGGTTTGAAAGGAAGAGGAAGATAGGGAAGGTGGGAGAAAGAGGAAGAAAGAAAGAAGAAAAGAAAAGGAAGGGAGGGGAGAAAAGAGAAAACTGAAATATGAGTTAGTCTATTGCTTTCAGCGACAATTAATTTTTGTTTAATCTTTTAAATAAGATACTGATGCTATGATTTCAATAGTGTATAACATAATTCTAATGAAGATAAAATTATATAAAATAATAAAGGAATGCAAGATAATTTTGTAAAAGAAAATAGTAATTCATCTTACGATTATCGAGACATTTTTCAAATATGTAGTTAATTTAAATCAGCAGGAAACTATACAGGAACAAATATAGATGAATGGAAGAGAATCAAGAGCTCAGAAATAAATTCAAGATGAATATAAAAAACCATGCATATAATACAGAAAGCATCACAATTCACTAGGAGAACTATTCAATATACAGCATTGGGGTCATATGTGAATCAAGATTAAAATATACTATACCTTCAAAAAGTTCCTGTCCATTAAAGACCTAAATATGCTAAACCAAACACAATAACTACTAAAAAAAGTACAAGGAATATACTTATGACTTTTGGCAGGAAATGATTCCAAAATGCAAAAAAAATTAAAAAGGAAAAAAGCACAACTGTACAGGCATAAATATTGCAGGTCGGAGTGCATCAAAATGTAAAGGGTCTTTGGGGTGAACACACAAGCACACAAGTCTTAAATAAAAGGATTAGAAGAATATACTAGCAATGTAAATAACCAGATTCAGATACAGATTATTAAAGCAATATTTTCCAATTAGTAGGAAAGATAACCAATAACAAATGGGTAAATTATATCAACAAATACATTTTTAAAAAACACACAAATGACCAACGCACATAACAAAAGGTACTTGACCTTGCTAGCTATTAAGGAAATGAAGACTGAAATTAATAACAAACTTTCAGTTTTTGCTTTTAAGATTGGCAAAACAAAAGGACTGGAAATATCGAGTGACATAAACCTGGGAAAATGGTATGGATAGAGAGATGAGAATACAGTGCTCTCACACTCCTGGACACGGTACACACTGATTAACCACTTCAGAGGAACCCTGCCCGTGAGTTCCTCTTCTGGACTTGTTCCCTAGCAAAGCTTTCCCTCTGCACATGGAGACATGAATAAGGATGGCAGCTGCACTTTGTTCATGATGGTAGAACAATGAGAACAACCTAAATGCCCATCTAAAAAGGAATAGATAAATGACACGTATGTTCACAAGATGGACTATTATACAGAGGTTTGTAAGGAATACATAAGAACTGAATAAATTAACATAGGTAAAACCATGTTTTTTAAGAAAAAGATGAAGAATAGTCTATGTATATGTACACTTATGGATCTCTACATATTAATATTACATAACAATGGGAAGACAAAAAAATCACAGTTTTGGTTGTATCTAGGAAAAGGGTGATAGAAACAGTAGGATGACAGTCAAGGGGGATTTTAACATATCTATACAGAGGAATTGCTTCTACATGTCAACAAAAGATGCCAAAAGCACACATGGCAAAGTGCTAATGGTTGCTAATGGGAGTGGCAGGAATGCGTCTGCTGTGTTAGTCTCCGCAGATCCTCGCATGCCTTTCTTCTGTATGGCAGGTTACTAAAATGACTAGGTGGACACCAATTAGCCTCCACTAATAACTGCCTTTTATGATTTCTAAGAACTAGTCTTTTCTTTTCCGCACATTTTTTATTGATGCATTAAAGTTGTACATATGGTGGGATTTGTTGTAACATATTCATACATTCATACAATATAACAATATAATTTGGCCAATATCCCTTTCCTGCACTTCCCCTCTCCCTCCTCTCATTCCCTGGTCCCTTTCTTCTGCTGGTCTCCCTTCTTATTTTTTTCTCCAGTTTTTATTGATTATGTGGGAAATATTTAGTATCTTAGAGATGCAAAGCATACTTTACTTTTTTGTTGTTGCCCTCTTCTTCCTCCCATCATTCCTCCTCTCTCCCCTTCTCTTTCCTTCACTCCACTAGCCTTTCTTTAGCTCCTCTATTAATTGTATTTGAATGGTAAGAACCAGTCTTGAAGTGACAGAAGCCAAGTCCCAGTGGCAGTGGCCGAGTACAGCACGAACAACTCACCATCACTGAGGGTCCACGCAGTGAGATCTTCGCTCCACTCCCCTTGGGCCTTGGTGTTGACTCTGGCTCGGACTATGTACTTCTCTCTGGGGTTTAAGTCATTGAGAAGCACTGAAGTCAAGTTGCCAGGTACTTTAATATTCTGCTGATCACTTTTTATGTGCATAGACCTCCTCTCCACTTCCACATAAAAGTCATCTTCTGAGCTTGGAAATATGGGTTGCCAGGTCAAATTTAGTGAGGTCTGACTTTTTGGTAGAAGACTGAGACCTCGTGGGGGAGGGAGTCCTAGGAGAAACCAGAAAGATTATTATTTTACAGAGAACAGAAGTGATGACAACCCCTTAAAAGAATAGCTTTATTTTAAGAGAGAGGGAGGGTTAATTTTATTTTTCATCTGACTTTTATTTTTCCAATATTTAGTTGTGTACTTGGTACTGGGGATCAAACCCAGGTCCTCACACAAGCCAGGCAAACACTGTACTGCTGATCTACCTCTCAGTCCCATTGGAGAACAACTTGGTATATTTCTTCAAGAGCGCCCAAAATGACTGAAGGAATAAATCCTGAAGAAATATTCCCAAGGAAGAGGAAAAACTATGTGCATGGAGATATTCATTATAACAACTGATTGCAACTTGGTAAAAATCATCTAAAATTGGCTAAGGTTAGGAAGGAAATTGTTAAAAATGAAAAAAGTGGATTTTCCTAGGTTGCAGGATTGTCAGTATTTAGTGTCTCTGATACCATTTTGAGAAATACATTTTAAAACAGTTTCAGTATTACTTCTCCTGAGCAAGGGGAATTTCAGGCGTCATAGCAGCTGTGGTAGCAGGGTCCTCCCTTGCTTTGCTCTGATCACATCAAGGTATCAGCTATGCCAGGTGTGGTGGCTCACACCTATAATCCCATTGATTGTGGAGGCTGAGACAGGAGGATCTCAAGTCTGAGGCCAGCCTCGGCATCTTGGCAAGGCCCTCAGCAACTTAGTGAGACCCTGCCTCAAAATAAAAAATAAAGAGGGCTGGAGATGTAGCTCAGTGGTAAAGCACCCTAGGACCACACAGAGAAAAGTATTAGCTATAACCACATGTTGCCATAATTACCTGAACTTGGGTGACCAAAGACGTGGCTGAATGGAAACAGTATGGGTTTTAAAGTCAGATACAGAAGCATGCCGCGTCAGCTTCATAACCTGGTGCAAATTCATAATGCCTCCAGGAGAACATGTAAAGCGACATGAAAATACTTTCTTCCAGACTCAGGAGGAATAAATGAGATAATGGATGCTTGGAAGGGGTTAGGGGCTCTATTAATATTACTTCCCTCTCTCTCTTTCCTTCCTTCCTTCCTTTCCTGTCTTATCTCATGTCAATCAATGAACAAAGAAGGAATCTATGTGTTCAGTTCATAAGAGTAATTAATGTACAAATTCCAGATATAAAGTCCTTTCAAAGCAGGATGGGCATCCCCTCATTCATGTATTCTCAGTGGCAAAAATTGGTTTTTACAACATGAGAAAATTTTAGATTATTATAATGGTTTACTAAGGGCCATGATACCCAAACAGATGGACACTTTATGGTATTAAAATGTCATGGAGAGAGATGAGGTCTATTAGGACAAAAGTATCTTTTAAAAAGCTCCATAAGGAGCCATTTTTTAAAATGAGGTTAAGAAACACTGCTCTGGTTCTTGGTTAGAGGTGAAAGGAAGGGGCTGTTCTAGCTGGAAATCACACCAGCCCAGGCTGACTGCTCTGAGACTAGTGAGAACCAGCAATCAGGCATGCACTTCCCTGGCATCATGCTAAAGCTCTTTTTGGTCCTTTCTCTAGAATCTAGGCAAATTGACAGAAGTGGTGTTCATTCCTTTTGCTAATCTCTAAAGTTTAAATTCCAATATCAGTCGTCCAGAGAGATTAGGCAGACTTACTGCTTTGGAGAATACACATGAACCTCCCAAGCCTGTGTCTCACAGAGAGGAGACGCTGGACAAACAGTCACTTCCCTTTCCCCTTCCCTTGAGGGACCTGGCAGCCCTGCCCCCAGCCCTGTCTGCCCTCTTTCTCCACTGTGTTCAGAATGTGTTTCTTCCCTCCTCGGCTGGTCTCCCAGGCCTTTACCTCCTCCATCATCACAGAAACAGTGCAGCTTTCAGATGAATTAAAAACCAGCATCAGCAAAATTCAGATGGGAAAAGGAGAACCTTCAAGAACTCCCTTCCCGTCCAGCCCTGAGAAAAACTTTGAAGTATTCCAAGAGACCTCTAAGTACATCCTGGTTGGAACATATTCTGAAGGTTTAAGACTGTACATTGTGGGTCTGTGAAGATTTAATGTTCTGTTCCATAAATACTGCCCCTGTGAGTCAAATTAGGACCCTCTGCTATGGGCTCACTAACACTCACCTGAGAGAGAATTAACCACCATTTGCCTTTAACAGCACCCTGATGACACATTCGGGGGTCCCTTTGATTACAGTCATGGAGATCCCTTTCTCTTCTATTTTATGCACACCTCTGGCTTTATTGCTTTGCTTTAATGTGTTTCCAGGAAGCTATTTCTTGCTTGTGCAATATTTCTATAAGCCCCAGAGTAGCTTTTGCACCTCATTTGGTTCTTTAAGGATGCTGCTGGTTAGATGAGACTGGTGAGCAGTGTGAGGGGGGCTTCTCTATTGGGTTGCACAGTCCCCACTGAAGAAGAGCTAGGTCTTCTTCCTAGTTTTCTTACTAAATCATTCCCATATCCTTCTGCCTTTTGTAAATGGACCAAAAAAATTGAACAATGTATGAAATGAGATAAGGAAATGGCAACTTTGGGCTCATAGATAAAAATAACAAAAGGATATGAAATCTGATGATCTAGTACAGTAAATGATTCATAAGATGCATCACCACAGGCAAATTATTAACCACTCTGAAATGCTACTTTTCCATCTATAAAGTCAGGAAGATGATGGTTTTTACCCTACAAGGTAATATGGATTAAATACATATATGAATCTGAAACTACGAAGAATTAACCAAAAGAGAGTAAGGTAGTGCTTGTACACAGTGAATAAGTCAAAGGTCCAGAGAAGAGGACTTTACAGAGGACCACTCCAGTGCTTCAGAGATAGGCACTTAGTGGCAGAAAGCTCCAACCCAGTTAGCATCCAACAGACTGCCATATAGCATAAGAGCTCCTCCATCGATACAGCAGAAGGCCAACAGACACCAGATAACATTGACAAATCAAGAACTATCTCTACATAAATTATCTATAACATGTAGGATTAGCACTATCAAACCTCACTTGAGAATTTATTAGAAATACAAATTATTGAACCCTAACTCCACCCCCACCCCACACCTATGGAATCAGAAGCACTATGGATGGGGCAATTCTAATGGACACTATTGTTTGAGAGACATTCATTTAGCAACATGGAGGCAAATATTGTAAGAAATAGTTAAAGGAGATAAAAGTGACTGCTTATAGGAGGCAGGCCTGGAAAGTGGAGGGGTAGATCAGCGGGTGCTATTCTTCAGATAAAAGCTTTTCATTCTATTTGATGTTTGAATCATGTATGAATTACTTTGAAAAGTTAGAAATTATTTTTAAAAATAAACAAACTAGATTTTCTGAAGTATGTATATGGCAGAAGCCTGGCCTGGACCCTTAAGATGGAAACAGGAAGCTGGTGGTAAAATACAGGAGCCAGACTCAGCACAGTTGCTGCTAAGTAAATCCTAAGTTCTAAGGGATGTCCCTGCCTTCCTGAAGATTCATCTGCTTCCTCCTCTGTCCCTGTGGATGGCTGCAGACCCCCACTCCCAGGGAGGCAGGCCAGAACTCCAACCCAAATAAAGGAACCATTTGGCTTGAAGTTGCCAGCCTTCCTGTCACTTTCCCACCCATTCAAAAGCAAACTCCTTCCACCTCCATCCCCACCCACTCACCCACCACCACCCTTCCTGGTCTTCCTTCCTCTTTCCCTTTCCTCCCCCTCCCAATCAGCAGTTGGCTTCAACTCACCGATAGAAGCTGTTGTGAACCGTCTCACAGGTCCAGGATGCCCTTCCCCGCCCTCGCCACGACGGACCAGCTGCACACATAGCTCATATTCTGTTCGAGGTTCCAAATAGTTGAGTGTAACAATCTCATTTGTCACTGAGAAGAGGAAAAGTCCAGGAAACTTCAGAATGTATTCTGTTACATTCATTCAACTTGGGAAGTTATTATTGCAACGTAAAATCAATTTAAGTTTTCAAAAGTACAATATCTTGGTGCAACAGGCAATTCTTTCTTTACCTTTTCTAGCATAAGGAAGTGATGTTCAGGGTCACGTTGAGTACATTACTATGGGTATGTCTGTGCCACCTGTACATTTGTGCTCTTGTGATTTTTGTCTTTTTTTTTTCAAAATAAAATCTCACACAACTTCTACTATATGAAACATCATGTTTAGGAAGGGAAACTCAAATAATTTTATTTCTACTATTTTCAAGTCCATACGCTGATTATAATAAAGCTATTGAGCAAAAGACTCTTTAAGGGTTTGCTTAATGTGACCAGACAAGCAATTTGTAGTAGTCATATCATAATGAAGGATTCTGAAAATAGTTCCTTATTTTCAAATATATTTTTCTCCTTAGCTATTTGCTTTAGCCAGCCTCCGTATCTTGATGACATTTCAAAGGTGAATTTTTTTCTTTACCCTATGATAAATTTCTAATTGGTAATGGGGAAAATTTGACTGTTTAGTAGTTCTTAGAAGGCCACTTTGTGGATGTCCATTTATAGAAAAAGGCAATGGCTTATTACCACCATATGACAAAATAGCCCTGGCCAATGATATTGGAAACAGCAATCCAGCAAACCAGCTTGACATCCCCGAGAGTCCAAATTTTGTTTGAATCTACAATAGCATATGAAGAACATCAGTAACAGCACTCTGATTTCCTTCAGTGTACATGGATCAGCAGAAGCATTATTGAGCACCAAAGCCTCACTTTTTTCTTTTTTTATAACATCCTCAATTATCTACTGACAGTAGATATAGTGTCATTTTCTACGAGATGTCCCAATTAGAGCACTTTGGTCAATTGATATTGCTGCTCTAGTTTCATTTTTAAATTATGAACTGAAATTTGTGTTTCAAAATTTAACTCTTATCATGAACTTTTGACATTTTGTCACATTTTGCTGAATACTTTTCTCTTTCAGGAAGCTGGGTGAAAGTCGTATAAGTCTCTTTGAACATACACCCTCCTTCCCCCACACCAGCGTCCTATCTGCTACAGCCTAAACTTTTCATGTTCAAAATCCTGAATCTGTGTGTTAGGAATCTAAAGGACAGAGCAAGACACAAAAAGAATAAGAGAGTCAATGACTTGACACAGCACAAAGAATCATCCCTAGGAATTAGGCAAATTAAGTCTGCCTTTCTAGCAGATCTGGACTTCTTGTTATACATTCATGGTGTAAAACGTGTGTTCAGGCAAGATAGAGTACTAAAGCCAGGATTAGAGATCCAGAGAAGTCTGGAGAGGAAATGCTGACCTAGATAGTCACTCATAATGCAGGTGGGCCCTGTCCCTAGTATAGAGACTTCTAGAAAGTCAGTCCCAGAACTCAGGGCCCCACACTTTCTGCTGAATATTCTGAAATGGAGTAGAGGGTTGAGGCAGAAAGAAGGATATTTCTGTATTTGTGGAATAATATTTTTTCCTACTTCTATATCCCTGGGGCCCCACCTATGCAAACCTTACCTTGAATGTGTCTCCAAGCCTCATAATGGTTAACAGGTTTGTACAGGAGTTTCTTGGATTTGATTGGTCCATCCCCAAAGTAAGGCTCAGAGCTGATATTGATGACAGCAAAGTTATGTCCAGTGTCGATCACATTCGGGGCATTCAGGGGCTTTGGAAGAACTAAATAAAATTTCAGCAATCAGATTAGTTCTTAGGCTTTGGGGTTTGCTATTGTTCTTAAATGTGGGTAGAGAAATGACTGCTTTACATTTCCAAGAACATCCTCTTGGAGTTCTATGCTCAGATTCAATGCAATACAGCACCTCCTCTCTGAGCTCTCTGATATGATCTTGTTCCTCCTACCCATTAATCCAAAAAATACTTCCTTAAAATACCCTCTGCTCATAACCCTTCAGTTGATTCTCTCTGCACATATGATTAAAATCAAAATTTGTACCATGTCATGCAGGCTTGCGTAAATGCTCAGTCTACCCCCTAGCCTCCTTTTCTTTCATCCAATGCCCTCCAGTCCCACTAGCTTTTCAGGTCATTCAAATGACAAAGCACCAGGCTTCTTTACCTCTTAGTTTCTTTGTTGATGTTCCCTTGCAAGGACTGCTCCATCTCCCATTATTCTCTCAGTTAACTCTTCCTGAACGTCATCTCTAAGCTCTGATATGGCTTCATCACAGGGGACTGTCTCAGAACTTCAGTTAGTCTCCTGTGTTGGATGCTTTCAGAGAACCTCTACTTTTCTTTCAGAGTAATTATCTGCTTTTATTATTCTAAATTACTGTGATTATTTTATTGGCCTTATTCACACACTCATATATATTCTCTTTTTTTCAGTCTGTTTAAAACAGCACAGATATATGGTTGTGGAGGTAAAAAATCAGATACAAGTCTGACTGAGCTACCCTAGAGAGGTGTCTGCAAGGCTGTGTTTCTTTCTGGAAGCTCCAGAGGAGAATTTATTAGAGCCCACCTGCTTCCTTGGCTCAAAGTCTGTTCCTCACCTACAAAGTCAACAAGGTCAGATCTTTGTGACCCTTACACTGTGACACCTCTTTCTGGCTATGGTCAGGAAAGGTTCTTGCCTTTAAGGACTTATCATGCATGTGGATCCATGGAAGAATCTAGAATAATCTCCCCATCTTGGAGACCATGTATTCTCAGTGAAGGTGACTGCAACACCAAGGAACTGAACATTGGTTCAGGGAGGAATAAAAAATTTAGATATAGTTTGTATCCCTCCAAAGGACCACAATGCATAAACAGATGAACAGTACATCTGCAATATTAAAATTTTATGGTGATAAGAGTTTGGGAATAAAATTTCTAAAACAGCTCCTCATTGCAATGATAATAAAAAGGTTGTAAAACGCCATACTAGACTCTAAACTACAGTAGGGAAAAGACTGTGAAGGTTTGTTCACCACTACAGCACCTGCCAGATGCTCAGTAAGTGTGTGTCGGTGAATTTCCAGTGAGCTTGATAGTTCTGTTAGCAGTTCTTGGGCTGGGCATGTAGCTGAGTGGTGGAGTGTTTGCCTAGCATGTGTGAGGCCCTGGATTCAATTCCCCAGCAACCCAAAAGCAGAAAGAAAAAAGTCCTTCTTAGAAATGCATACCTGGGCTTTCCTCTCCCTCCCCTCAAGAATGTATTATATAATGCAGAACCTTTCTAATAACGGGACATTTCAATGTTCAGTAATTTTATTTTTCTTCTTTGCCTTAACAATTTGACTCACCATACTTAGAAGTGACCTTCAAGTCTTTGCTCAAATATTATCTTCCCCGAAAGGCTTGACTCCACTACTTAAAATTACAGGTACCTCTCCAGCATGCCCAGTATTCCTTACCCCACTTCTGCTTTAGTTTCTTCCACGGCACTCAGAATTTTAGCCAACAATGCATGCTACCTGTTTGCTCAATGTTTAATTCCCTACAGCAATGTAAGCTCTGTGGTAAAAGAGCTCTTTTTCACCCTACTTATCTCTGTATTCCCAGGGCCTACAAAATGGGTCTTCAGTACAAATAAATTTAATTGTTATGTATTTGTATTGGTGATTGAACTAGGGCCTTGCACGTGCTAGGCAAGCACTCTACCACGGCACTGCATCCCTGGCCCTGCCTTCAGTAAATTCTACTACTGCCTGGTTAAATGAAGATTTAGGAAGTTATCCAAGATCCGGATAATGAAGCCAGTAAAAAGCCTCATCAAGAGTATCCCCTAACTAGAGTCAGACTATGCCAATGTTGTTAGTTAAGAATGGTAAACAGTTAGAATACAGAGTAGTAATATGAGTAATTCATCCATTAAGTCCTGTTCTTTTGTATGATAAGATTCCATCTTTCTTTAAACCTGGAAATGCACATTTTATTATAGCCATTAATGACAGTCTATGATGCTTTTACATGAGTGAAAAATCTGTTTCAGAAGTTTCCTCTTTGTAGTTTATTTTTAACCTTTTAATCATTTTTAGTGAGCTAAAATATGCATTATAAACTACAAAAGTCTTTAGTATATTTAGCTCCAGGTACTTCACCTATATATACATTCACATAACCACCACCCAGATTAAGATAGAGAATACTTCTAATCCCCCAGGATCATCCCAGTGCCCTTTCCATCAACATCCTCCACCCAGGGCTAATACTATCCTGAATATTAGAATTGCCTGTTCTTTAACTGTGAATAAAATGGAACCATAAAGCACATGCTTTCTTTTGCTCAATATTATGACTGGGAAATTCATCCATATTGTTGCAAGAGTATTTTTCATTGCAGTTTAATTTTCTTCTGTGTGATTTTATAGACTATATTGTGTTCCCTCAAAATTCATAAGTCTTAAATCCTAGTGCCTCAGAATGTAACGTTATTTGGAGATAGGATCTTTAAAAATGCAACTGTTCAAATGAGGTCATTATGGCAGATCCTAATCCAACATATCTGATGTCTTTATAAGATTAAATTAGTGCACATACAGAGGGAAGACCATGTGAAGACATGGAGAAGACATCCATCTACAAGCCAAGAAGGGAGGTCTAAAGAAACTAACTATGTTACACCTTGACCTGATCTTTTAGCCTCCAGAATTGTAATAAAGTAAATCTGTGTTGTTTATGCCACCCAACCTGTAGTACTTTGTTATAACAGCCCTAGAAAACTAATGCATATGAATATTGTATGTCACAATTTATTATCTCTTGTGCTGTCAATGGACATAGTTAATTCAGTTTGGTGCTATTATGGATACAACTGCTCTAAACATGCTTGAAGACGTCTTTTTGGAACATATACACTCATTTCTTTTCAGCACATACCTAGAAGTAGAATTGCAGGTCATAAGTAGGTGTTATGTTTTGTTTTAGTGTGCACTGTCACTCCAATGTTACTGTACCAATCTGCACTCTGATATAAAGATTAGTATCTATTTTTTAAAATGCTATTACTAAAGACACTGATTAATTTCCCTAAAGCCTATTTCCATTGTATGACTCTTGGTCAGTGTGACAGCAGAGGAACTGATGACTTAATACTGGAGATGTTTCCATGCATTGGTCTTGTATGCTTTCTTATTACAAAACAAACACACACACACACACACACACACACACACACACTTAGAAACAGTGACCTCTTGGTTTGTTTTTTACTTATTGTCCATTGGGGAAAAAAACATGCCAAGAAGGTTAAAAATAAGATAATTTGTCTTGTCTGCATATCATTTCCTTTCTTCCAAAAACATGCAAGATAAAGGAAATTATTTTGATCACACGAATGTTCTACTGAATAAAACAGATTTTGGCTTTTTCCTGTAATAAAAAAAATAATAATGAGTCCAAGATGGTTAACATGGATTCTCAGGGCAGAGAATCAAGGTCTATGCAATTGTTTTTATGCCTTTACTGTTATTGGTCTTCTTTTTAAAAATGACCACATTATGAGTATTGACATCATTTCATTCATAGAGGTTACCTCTGGGATCTCCCAAAGGAATCTTAATCAAGTAATGAGGTGGGCTAAATACAAAACAACTTTGGTCATCTTGCTTCCTCATCTGTAACACAAGAGACTCAGAATGCAGAATGGTCTAGAAAAGATGATTCTGGCTTTAGTGTCAGGAGACCCAGATTCAAAACTAAGATTGACCACTTACCAGCTGTGCTACCTTATACACTGTAACTAAGCCCTCTGTATTTGCTTCCTCACTGAAAATAGAAATAAAAATATCTACTGTCCAAGGCTCTTGCAAAGATTAAATAAGATGAAGTATGTGCTATACTTATACTAGTGCCTTTTCTAGAATTTATACCAGAGAGCTATTTAGGTGTTTTTGTCTAAATGAGTTCACATGTCACTTCCAAATTTAAAATTCCTTGTTGTATCTATATACACCAGCCAAGTTAATTTGGATTCACCTCCAATTTATTTTTTCCTTCAAGCTGCAAAATGTGCACACATATACACTCAGATTAACTAAAAATTTTGAAATATTAATTTTTAACAGACCCACAATCCTGAATACATGAAAAAGCCTTCATGTTAATCACATAGCATAGTTTCCTATTAAGTGAGTAATCTTCAAAACAAATTCTCCAAATCATTCCGTATGATGAACAGAAAGTCACAATGATAAAGCCAAATTTATTGAGGAAACTTATTAAATAAGGTCACAACAACGATATTATTTTTATGAAGTACAATTGCTACTAGACATGTGCCAAGGCACTATTTTAAGTATTTCATAAATTTAACAAATCCTCATACTAACTCTCAAGGATAGACAAAATAAACTTCATTTGTGAGGAATGGCTCAAGGAGGTTAAGTTCATTTGTTCAGGGCCATTACAAGCTGTTAGGGACAAAAATCACACCTAAAGTTATGTGACTCCAAAGAGCATACTCTTGATCTTTTCATTCCACTTTCATGGATATGACTTTAAATAAAATAAAAAAAAAATCTCAGTATCCTGGAAAATACCTCAAAAGTATCTTGGAAGTCAGATAGTACTTCTGTCTAGAAGTAGCCTATTTGCCCAGCAATACCTAAAAACAGTGCATCAAGAGGATAAGATCTTCCCATGGAAAACGAAACTTACCTTTAACAGAAATGTTGAAAGGCTTTTCCACCATCCCAGCCACTGTGTTCACACTGCAGACCCAAACCCCTGAGTCAGGGGGGAGGATACGGTGGATGGTGAATATGGCCACTGAGAAACGATCAGTGTGGTTAAAGTCTTTGGGCTAGAATGGTCAAGAAAAAAAAAAAATTAAAACTTCTAGGGAGCCATAAAAACAAAGGTCCAAAACACTGACCCCATCTCATTGTTTAACAAGAAGTTTTCTAGGACAGATTAAGAAGCTAAATGTAATACTAATATAATTATTGGCTTATTTCCAAAGCTATTGTAGTAGCCCTGAATGTTTATATTGGAAGGATGCCCTCTCAGATCCTGCTGTTGTATTTGTGTTTGGGAGTGTGGGGTAAACACAAGTGAGGAATCTAACTCCTTTTAAGCTGCTCCTCCTAGCATTTGTTCCTTTCCGGTCCAATACAAAGATAGCTGGGTGGGAAGACAAGTGGTTTCCTATGTATCAGAAAGGCTATCGGGTGTGGTATCGCAGAAAAAGCCAGGATGCTAAAGACATATGGACCTTGGTTACTTTTGATCAATTCCTTAGCTACTTAAGCTTACCCTGCCAGTTTCCACTTCTGTAGAAAGGAGGAAAGTAGAGCTATGAAGCCATGGATGGACAGCAAGATGATGGTTGAATAAGATGCTCCAGCAATTGTCTCCCCACAGAGATATCAATTTGAAGAGCTATATACACATCAAACTACCTCCATAAGAGCTATGGAAACCAGGGAGGGACCACAGTGCCTGGCCTTAGGACAAAACAGAGACATTCTGAAGAAGGCAAGAAATAAAGAGTTGTCCCTCCCAGTTCCAAGCAGTGCAGTGTGAAGAGACACCTCCCACTCAGGGAAGAAGAGCAAGTTAAGACCAGGCCTTAGACCTAAAACCTAGTATGAGGCCTACCACAGGGAAACCCAGAGCCAGGAAGAGCCCCACGGCCCCTGCCTCCAGGCCTATACCTGCAGACTGAGCCACTGGACCCCCTGAGCCATGTGGCCCAGTACTGCTTTTACCACTCCTCCCCTAAGTAGCATAGCAAGAAGCAAGGCTTCATCTATTCTGGAGCAGGGAAGGACAGAAAGCACAGGAGGACCTGGCCTCTAAGCTTGGTGCCAAGAGGTCTAGCACCAGGCAGAACCCAAATGCACAGGTCAGCACTCAAAGACAGAGCCTCTAGACCTGACCTGGCACAAAGTGGAGCCCTATGTCCCAGTGGGACCAACTGATGTTTCAGCCTGCATTACTGCTAGCCAAGGTATAGGCAAGGTATAACCCCACCCCAAGACTGTGAAGCTCCTCGAAGCTGTGAGTCTCAGGTGGGATCCAGATTAGCATCAGCCCAGGTAGCCAAGGGATTGCCTCTACCACCTATCCCCTAACATTGATGAGCTCTGCAAAAAAGCAAGGCTTCATCTATGGTGGAGCAGGGAAGGAAAGAAAGCACAGGACTTGGCCTCTAAGCTCAGTGTCAAGCGGCCCAGCACCGGGCAGAACCCATTCCTCCCACTGGAGGTTCGGGCAAGAAAGTGAGCACAAGCTATGTCTTGGAACTCAGTGCCAGGCCAGTGAAACCAAACACTGGACAAATTCTCATGGTCACTATTCCTATAGGTCAATGTCTATGGCAGAGCCTCTAGACACATGCTGGGACCAGTTGGGTACCCATGGACCCAGATAATTGGACTTCTATTCTGGTCAGCATCCCCTGTGGCTGGTTGCAATGGATTCAGGTCATGAGTCCACGTTAATTGTAAGCATACCATAGTAGTATGGACCTTGGCCCTATCCCTGTGTTCTGCTGGTCTTTTTAGCTGTGAGCTCAGAGTGTGACCCAGAATTGTAGCACTGATGGCCATTAGACTGCCCACCCCATTCCTCCCCCAACACCAGGCAGCCCAAAATAAAATAACTATCTTCTGGAGGAAGAAAAGCGAGGTAGTCACCAACTCATTGCATGGAAACTGGAGCTATTCCCTCCACGGTGAGCCCCAGCATCAGGCAGAATTCTGTGGTGCCTCAACACAGGTTAGTGACTGTGGATAAGGCCCCCAGGCCTATCTGGCCTCAGGCGGAGTCTCATGGGGATAGGCACTTGCTGAGTACATCCTGAACAACACACCAACTGCAGATTTGAGACAAATCTGGCATTGGAGGTACCCTGTTATGCTGAAACAATGACAACATACCAATAGTGAACACACAGCAAACCTGGAATTAGGATGTTATCTAATCCTGAGATAACAGAAGTGTCCACAGTGTTATAGACTGCTGGAATTTCTGAAAGAATATGCAAAAAACAAAGCCAGATTATGAAGAAGTGGCCAAAAATACTGAGTCTTTCAGTGTGCAGATGATGCTGCATGACCACAAGGATTTTTCAGGGACTCATGACCTTACCAAATGAACAAAATAAGGCACCAACCATATCACACCCGATCTTTATGAACATTCAGACAGAGAATTCAGAATAGGTGTTTTAAGGAAACTCAATGAACTTCAAGAAAACACAAATGATTCAATACAATGTCATAGAATGAAGAAATTGAAGTAACTGGAAAAAATCTACAAAACTAAAAACTTCACTAAGAAAATTTAAAATAAGATTGATAGTAGGTATCAATAGCAGAATAAGTCAAACAGAAGAAAGAACTAGGAAGTAAGAACACAGACCATGTGAACATAGAGGAGAAAAAAAGGGCGAAAATAAAGTTGTATGAATAAAGCCTTTGGGAACTTTGGGATAGTATTAAAAGAGAAAATATTTAGGTTAGTGGGGTTCAAGGGAGATGAGAATGTCAAAAGGGTACAAAACATACTCAAAGTGATAACAGAAAAAATCCTAAACCCAGAGAAGGATAAAAGTATCCAGGTAAGGAAGATAGAAAATTACCAGTTAGATTTAATTCAACCATTTCTACCACAAGACAGATTATAATAAAACTCTCCAAGGTTAAAGATAAAGAGAATTCTCAATCAAATGGGGAGGTACATGTTTGCAACCCCAGATACTTGGGTAGCTGAAGCAGAAGGTTTGAGAATAGTCTGGGCAACTTTATCATAAAGACCCTGTCTCAAAAAGGGTCAGGGATAGGCTGGAGTGGTGGCTCGGCGGTTACAGTGCTTGCCTAGCATGCGCAAGTATACGAATTCAAACCCCAGCACCACATACACAACAAAGTCTTGGAGCAAGGAAAGCCACATGAAAAATTAAATAAAAAATTGTTTCTCTCTTTTCTCTCTTTCTTTCTCTCTCTCTCTCACTCACTGTCCCTCTTAAAAAAAAAAAAAAAGGCCAGGGATGTAACCCAGTGGTAGAGCAGTGTCCTAGCATACATGACAATTATCATGAAGAGAAAAGAAACATAACACACAGATGGGCATTGCAATTCACCTGACAGAAGACTTCTCAGCAGATACTCTCTAGGCCAGGAAAGAATAGGATGAGATTTGCACAGTAGTGAAGGAAAAACAACTGTAAAACTAGGTACTTTACCCAGCAAAGTTATCCTTTAGATATGAAGGAGGAAAGATAGTCCCAAACAAAACCTGAGACTTAATCAGCACCAGATCTATCCCACAATGAATGCAAAAGGGTGTTCTTCAAACTGGAAAGAAAATTACTCTAACCAGTAGGGAGAAATGATTAGAAGGTATAAAACTCACTGGTAAGAGCCATATAGATGAATCCAGAATGCCCTGATATTGTAAACATGGTACATAAATCAGTCATATCTTTAGTGAAGACTAAAATATAAAACAATTAAAAATAATAAATATTAATATATCAAGAGAGAGAAAATATAGAAATATATTTCTATATAAGTGAGATCTCAAAAATTTAAATGTGGGAAGAATAGAAAATTTTATTTGTGTTTTAATTGTTTTCTTTGTTTCTTCTAGATTTCTAATCAATGTCAAATTGCTATGACTTCAGAATAGCTGGTTATAATCAAAGATGTCTTCTGTAAGCCTCACGATAACCACAAAGCAAAATTCCTTAATAGACAAACCAAAAATAATAAGCAAGGAATCAAAACAGAGTGCTTGAGACAGTCATTTAACCATAAAGGAAGACTATAAGAGAGGGAGAAAAAGCAAGTAACAAAATGGCAATAGTTAGACCTGGCCTATCAAAACTTACCTTAAATGTAAATGGATTAAGTTCTTCAATTAAAAGAGAGCAGCTGAATGGATGAGGGGGGAAAGAAACAAGACCCAAAATATATGCTGCTTATAAGAAACTCACTTCACCTCAAAAGACATGCACAGACTAAAAATGAAGGGATGGAATGCAAACAGAATCCAAAAGAAAGCAGACGTAGGCATATTTTTGTCAGGTAAATAGATTTTTAAATCAAAAGCAATAAAAAAATCAATGATATAATGATAAATGGGTCAATAATCAAGAATAATTTTCATATATATCTGTATATATATAAACACATATATATTTTAAAACACATTTGTAAATACATATATACGCAAACCAATATTGTGGCACTTAAATATATAAATAAAATATTAATAGTACAATGATATATTAAAAATTAAAGGGAAAGGTAAACTCCAATACAATAATAGTAGGGAACTTCCAGCAACGGACAGATCATCCAGACCAAAAACTCAGAGAAATAAGAGTTAAACTGCATCCTAGACTTATAGACTAAAGGACTTATGGAATATTCCATCCAACAGCTGCATAATGTATATTTTTTTTCAATAGAGCATGGAACACATTCCAGGATAGATAATATATGTCCCAAAATGTCTCAACTTTTTTTTTTTGGCACCAGGGATTGAACCCAAGGGCACTTAGCCACTGAGTCACATTCTCAGCCCTTTTTAATTTTTATTTTGAGACAGAGTCTTGCTAAGTTGCTTAGGGTCACACTAAATTGCTGAGGCTGGCATTGAACTTTTGATCCACCTTCATCAGCCTCCTATGTTGCTGGGATTATAGGTGTGCACTACCTCACCCCACTTCAACACATATTTTAAAATTGAAATTTTATAAATTATCTTTTTAAACCACAATTCTTTGAAACTTGAAATCAAATACAACAAGGATTTTGGAAACTATAAAAACATGAAAACTCAACAGCTTATTCTGAGAAACCAATGAATCAAGGAAAAAAATTAAAGAAATTTAAAACCTTTTGGAAACAAATGAAAATGAAAATTCAATGTACCAAAATCTATGGGATAAAGCAGTACTAAGAGGGAAGTTCATAGTAATCAAAATAGAAAGGTCTTGAACAAATTAGCACTACACTTCATGGAATTAGAAAAACAAGAACAAACCAAACCCATATTAGTAGAAGGAAAGAAATAAAGATCAGAGCAGAAATAAATGAAATAGAGACTGAAAAGGAGATGGGAAAAAACTTCATGAATGAAGAACTGGATCTTTGAAAAGATTTAAAAATTGACAACCCCTTAGCCAGACTAAGAAAACCAGTGACTTAAAATCAGGGATGGAAAAGGGGACAACTGGAAAACACAAAAATGCAAAAAAAAAAAAATTAGAAATTATTATCAACAACTCCACACCAAAAATTTTGATAACCTGGAAGAAATGGAAAAATTCATGGATGCATATCCCTACCTTACCAAGATTAAATGACAAAGAATTAGAAAACCTAAACAGAGTAACAATAAGGTAACTGAATCAGTCATAAAAAGTGTCCTATCAAAGAAAATCCCAGGATCAGATGGCTTTATTGCTGAATTCTACCAGACACTTAACTGATATCAGTTAAATCATTTCCTAAAACACTGACAATGAGGGAATTCTAAACACATTCTACAAAGTCATTATTACCTTGACACCAAAAACACAATAAAAAATAAAGCTATCGTCCAACATCCTTTATAATCACAGATGCAAAAATACTCAATAAAGTACTTCCAAACTCATTTTGGAAGTAGCACATTTAAAAGATTCTCCATCGTGAGCAAGTAGGATTTATCCCAAGGATGCAAAAATAGCTCGACAAATGCAAATCAATAAACAGTACACCACAGCAAAAGAACAAAGGGCCAAGATATTGTTATCCAACAGATTCAGAAAAGTTGTCTGATAAAATTGAACATTTTTTCAAGATCAAAACTGAACATAATAAAGGCCACATATAGCTAGCCAACAGCTAACATACTGAATAAGGAAAAACAAAAGCTTTCTGAGACAGAAACAAGGCAAAGATGCCTACTTTTATGTAACACAGTACTGAAATCCTACTCAGGACAATCGGAAGAAAAGGAAGGAAGAAAGGTAGGGAGAGAGGAGAAATGAAAAAACAAAAAACAAAACAACAACAGAAAAAAAAAAACAAGCAAATGACATCTAAATTGGAAAGAAGGAAGTCAAATTATCACTGTTGCAGATGATATCATCTTAAAGAGAATTCCAAAGATGCACCAAAAAAACTATTACAATAAATTAATTCAACAAAGCTACAGAATATAAAATCAAAGTTAAAAACTTAATATAATTGCTAGATCCCAACAGTGAATTGTCAAAAAATAAAATTCCACTTAAAATAGCTATAGAAGATTGCAAATAAAATACCCAGGAAGAAATGTAACCAAGAGGTAAAAGAATGCCACAATCAAAACTATAAAATGCTGATAAAATAAACTGAAGAGGATAAAGAAATAGAAAGATATCCCTATGTTCATAGACTAATACAATATTCTAAAATGTCCATTCCACCCAGAGTACTCTACAGATTCAATGTGATCTCTATCAATGACATTCTTCACTGAACTAAAACAAATCCTAAAATGCATAAGAAATCATACACACCCCCCAAACAGCCAAAGAAATATCAAGCAAAAAAAAAAAAAAACAGTAGAAAGTATTACACTATTTGACTTCAAACTATACTACAAATGTATAGATTTTTAAACAGTATGTTGTTGGCATAAAACTAGACACACAGAACATTGGAACCGAATAGAGCACCTAGAAATAAACCCACACATCTACAGCCAAATGAGCTTTAAAAAACTGCTAAGAATCTGCATTGGAAAAAGACAGTGTTTTCAATAAGTGGTGCTGAGGAAATTGAATATCCAAATGTGGAAGAATAAAATTAGATTCCTCTCTCACACACACCATAAACCAAAATAAACAAAAAATCAACTCAGAATGGATTAAAGACTTAAGTTTAGTAAGAATTAAAACTACAAAACTACTAGAAGAAAGAACAAGGGAGTTCTTCAGGACATCAGCCTGGGCAAGGATGGATGGATGGATGGATGGATGGATGGATGGATGGATGGATGGACTGACTGATTTTTGGAGAAGATCCAAAAGCACAGAAGACAAAAGTAAAACTGGACATATGAAATTACATTAAACTAGATACTTCTGAAGCTGAATGGAAACAGTTATTGGACTGAACAGACAACCTACCTGACAAGGGCTTAATAGTGATCAATATACCCTAGTAGACATTTCTCAAAGGAAAACTTACAAATGGCCAACAGGTATATGAAACAATACTTAACACCAGTGGTCATTAGAGATGTGATGTGAATTTCTCTGTATTTTTCATTTTACTCTCCTAGCTTGTATTCACTACTGATATCTCAAAGTCATAATAAAATATTACTCCACTCTAGTTTGAATGTCTTTTTTCAAGAAAAGAAAAAAAAACAAGCATAATCTTGCCAAGGATGTGGAGAAAAGGAAAACCTTTCCTACTTTTAGTGGGAACAAAAATTTGCACAGCCACTGTGGAAAACAGTATGGAGGTTCCTCAAAAAATTAAAAATAAAAATACCATAAATTGCACTATTGGGAGTATATATAAAGAAAATGAAATCATTATGTTGAAGAGACATCTGCACTCCCATGTTTATTGCAGCAGTATTTATAATATCCAAGAAATGGAAATTTAAGTCTCCAACTACTAATGAATGAAGAAAATATGGCGCATGCACACAATGGAATACTATTCAGCCCTAAAATGGTTGAAATTGTGTCATTTCTGCAAACCTGGAAGGAACTGGAGGTCATTATAGTAAGTGAAATAAGCTTGTGCCCCCCCAAAAAGGCAAGAACTACATGTTCTTTCTCCTATGGGGAATCAATCTAAAAAGGTTGATTTCATAGAAATTGAGAGTAGAATTATTACCAGAGGGTGCAAAGAATAGAGGGGAGGGAAGGAAAGGAAAATATTGACTAATAAGTACTAAATCAGTCAGGAATGGTGGAGCACACCTGTAATCCCAACAATCTAGAAGGCTGATGCAGGAGGATCACAAATTGGAGGCCAGTCTTGGCAACTTAGCAAGACTCTGTCTCACTAAAAAAAAAAAGGGCTGGGGATGTGGCTCAGTAGAAAAGTGCTCTTGGTTCAATCCCCAGTACCACAAAAAGAAAGAAAGAAAAAATAAATGAATGAACACACATGTATTAAGTTATGATTAGATAAAAGAAATTCTGTTGTTCTACTACACATTATGGTAACTTTAGGTAATGTTTGATGATATAGATACATTCACCCTGATTTAAATATTATACAATGAATACATGTATCAAAAGATCACATGTAACCCTATATATGTACAATTTTAGGTATTGTTAAACTTTTACATATAAAAATAAAGGATTAAAAAATGAAGTTCTGCATAGTATGGTTGACTCTTACTGGATGGTAGGCATTATTTCCACTAGCTTGCTTCCAACAAGATTTTAGGAACTGTCCATTGGTTTCTTCTACCCAGTATGTTGTTTAGGTTTGGGAATGCTTGATATATAGACATTGGCAATGGCACATTTTATATAACCTACCCTCAAAAGGTTCCCTAATACCTGTTTTACTCATCATTGAAAGAAAAGTATTTCAAATATATAAGTAATAAAATACATGAACTTTCTGAGGATCACTTATAACATGGAAAAATTTGGAGTGGCTCCTGTCTTTGCTACATTTGAAATAGTTGGTAGAGAAAATGGAAATGTGTTGGAAAAGCAGTTCCAGCCTATCTGGAAAACTAGAACTGCTGTGATAAAGCACTAATTAGTGGTGAGTATGAGCTAAGAGAGCAAAGTGAGCAGTTATGGGGAATCCCAAGAAATGCACTCAGGTCTAAAGGGTTCGGTGAACCATGGTCTCTGAACTGGAGATATAGGGAGCAGATCTGAGACCATCTATGTAGAGTCAAATGGCTCAAGCTGAACTCACCTCTTCTATACTCCCATAACTGCTGCTCTGAAAAGCATGACAGAAGTAAGCAAGTCATTAAAATTCCATGTCCTAGCAGCACATGAATGTCCTACTGATTTGTGACTTATAACATCCCTCCACAACCATTGGACCATCTCACATTTCTTGATAGAAGGAGATAAAGATGTGGGAATATTGTGAGGGTAGAATCTTGCACAATGTGAGATGTATACAGTGTGACATGTACATACAGCTCACTGCACAGAGCTGAAGAGTTCTATAGGACACATGCCCCATTAACTCTACCATGGTGACATATTCCGAACCTCACACTGCAGCACAGGCAACACAGAGGAAATTAGAGTCTGTTCTGCATCTTCTGGAATACGGCATTTTATCAAAGCATACTGGCCAAGCGTGATGTAAACTCAGTGAAATCTATCCTCTATGGGGTGATTACTATATGAAAACCATCTCATGGTGTCAAAAAGACAGATTAAGAATGGCTCTTACAAATTAGCAGAACCTGTTGGCATGAACTCATAATTCCAGTTGTTAAGCAAGGGGACCTTTGGTCAACTGCCACCTAGGCCAAGGCAACAGGAACACACAGATTTGTGGCTATCCCAAACCCACGCCATGCCTCATATCAACAACAATGTGAAACTAGACTTCAAGGATGTCCTTTGAGGCCAAAATATAGCACCCTTAAGTCTAAAAGTGAGGTGGATTTCATAAGATCCTTTTCATTTCAGAATTCAAAGCAGATGTACACTGGCGTCCCTTTCATTGCTGCTAATATGGATACTGTGGGCACCTTTGTGATGGCCAAAGTTCTTTGTAAGCTCTCCTTCTTCACTGCTGTCCATAAGCACTATAGCCTTGATCAATGGCAAGAGTTTGCTGGCTAGAATCCTGAGTGTCTTGAGTATCTGGCTCAAGAACAGTTCAGGGACAGGCTCTTCTGATTTTGAGCATCTGGAACTGATCCTGGAAGCCATTCCACAGCTGAAATATATATGCCTAGATGGGGCAAATGGCTACTTTGAACGCTGCTGAATTTACAAAGGATGTATGGAAGTGCTTCCCTCCACACACCATCATGGCAGGGAATGTGGTAACAGGAAAGATAGTGGAAGAGTTGATCCTCTCTGGGGTTGACATCATCAAAGTGGGAATTAGGCCAGGCTCTGTACATACAACCCGAAAGAAAACTGGAGTGGGGTATCCATAGATCAGTGATGGAGTGTGTAGATGCTGCTCATGGCCTCAAAGGACACATCACTTCAGACGGAGGTTGCAGCTGTCCTGGGAATGTGGCCAAAGCTTGTGGGGCAGAGGTTGACTTTGTGATGCTGGCTGGCCATAGTGAGTCAGGTGGTAAGCTCACCAAGAGGGATGGCAAGAAGTACAAACTCTTCTGTGGACTGAGTTCTGAAATGGCCATGAAGAGCATGTTGGTGGTATTGCTGAGTACAGGGCCTCAGAGGAAAAGACAGTAGAAGTCTCCTTTAACAGGAATGTGGAACATAGCACACGTGATATCCTAGGAGGGAGCAATCTACATGTACCTATGTGGGAGCAGCTAAGCTAAAGGAGTTAAGCCAGAGAACTACCTTCATCCGAGTCACCCCCAGGTGAATCCAATCTAGTGATGCACACTGGACCTGACAGTTCTGCCATGGGCACCAGCACTTCACCACAGGGCCTCTCAACTGGGCTCCCCACCATCCCAGCACTGCGGCTGTGCATCTGCCAGTTCCCATCATCTCCCTCCTGAGGGCTCTTGCAGTGACTCTACACTTCTCTATAGGAACACACAAGATGTCCAGGGCACTCACTGGGAAGGACATGAGGAAGAAGACAGTCTGAAAACATGAAGTAAGATAATCGAATGGGCATCTGCAGACCCACCATCCTGCAGATTCAGAGGAAAAGATACTGATTGATTCAATGTTTTATATGGCCTTGGTCTGAAAGAGGCAGGCATTTGGAATTATCTTATTAATCAGCTTCATTAAATGAGATCTTCAAATATCAAGAAAGGAAGAAAAGAAAGAAAGAAAATAGCAGCTCTTACTTGGAGCACCGTTCCATCTGGCTTCACCAGGGTCATTTCTTCATTGGCAGGTAGCGGCCGTCCAGAGGCTTTGCAAATGGGATTAAATTTACCACTGTTTACTTCTATGTGATCTGGCAAATCCTCTATCTTTGGGGTCATCCTTGGCATGCCTTAATGAAGAAAACAGAACCATGAAATCTGAGTCTGACACAGCAGCAATAATAATACTAACTACTTCAGCAAATCATACACCATTCAAGAGCTGCAAATATTTTATCATCACATAAAAAGCTTATGAGATAGGTGCTATTGTGGTCTCCATTTTATCGATGGAGAGAGAGAGCTGTTTAGGCTAGATTCAGGTTCAGACTTTTATGAATCTTGAGTCTACACTCTACCACAGTGCTGTTCCCTCAGTGGACCTGCAGAAGGAGTCTCAATATTAAAAGGATCATCATGGCCACATATTCCCCTGACCTTGCAGTTCATTCCCCATCTTAAGAGTAGTAGTATTATAAAACCAAATACAAATACTAGTTATTCCACTTAGCAAATGACCATGTCATGTTGCTGATCAACAGCATTATCCTTAGTTTGGATATATGAGAGCTATCTCATTGATTGGGAAGTCTACAAGTTAGAGGAAAAGGGTGACTTAAATAATTCACATTTATATCAAAAAAGTAATATGAAAAGTAACTTCTCAAAAATCAATTACTAGACAGCAACCAACTCAAAAGTGGTGTTGCCTATTAGGAATAAACTAGAAATGACCCTGGTATTAAAGTGAATGGCGGAGTTGGAGTGGTGGTTCAGTGGTTATAGCACTTGCCTGGCATGCATGAGGACACAAGCTCAAACTCCAGCACCATGTACACAATGAAGTGTTGGAGCAACAAAAGTCACATGAAAAACTAAATAAAATTGATTCTCTCTTTCTCTCTCACTGTCCCTCTCTCTTACCAAAAAAAAAAAAAAAAAAGTGAATGGCATCAGGATCACTTTCCTAGTATCTGCACAGTAGAGAATGAATTATCCCAAATTACAACAATTTCATTCTGAACTTTAGGGTTTTAGATAACCTTAGACCATTTGTGATTTAAATGAGACAGGTTAATATGGATGGGATATGGTTTAAGTGTGTCCTCCCCGCAAGATTTATCTGCTGGTAACTTGATCCTCAGTATTGAAAGGTGGTGGAAATTTTAATTGGTGGGATCTAGTACAAGGAATTAGAATATTAGGGGTGCTACCCACAGAAGGTGTTAATGTAGTACTCGTGGGACCCCAGATAGTTCCCTCAAGAGTGGGTTAATAGGAAAACAGTGAGTCTGATCCTTGAATCTTTCTGGCTTCTTGTCATACCATGTGATCTTCTCCGTATACACTCCTACCATCTGTAGAGCCCAGATGGAGCAACTTGGTCTTGGAATTTCAGTCTCCAAATTTTGAGCTAAAGAAATCTCTATCTTATAAAGTATCCAGCTTCAGGTATTTGATACAGCAACAGAAAAGAGACTGGCATATAGTTGAAAATTGTCTGATCCTTAGTAAAATATACAGGAGATAGGTGCCATGAGAGCAACAGTAACTTATGTGTTCTTGGGCATTGGTTGTGGGAAGAGGCAGTAATCAAGGTAATTATATCAACACTGATATTTCATCCTTATATTTCATTTCTCATGCCTAAAATGAAATGTATGTATGCGCATGGAGCAAGAGAAAAATACAGCTAATAATCACAAAGTGAATTTCTTGACGTATTTATACTTAGAGAAACGATTACAAAAGCTAATCAGTTTTGCAGCCTAAGTAACTATTCAAGGAGGAATTGAAAAAAGTACTTTCCCACTTTTAAAGCATTCCATTCCTTCATATTATCTTCCAAATTCTGAAGTTGGTTAGAGGTGAAGAGGGATGTGCATGGAAAGAGGGAAATAGGGGAAGAGATCTGCTCTCTGACAGCATGGGGCTTAGGGAGACTGTAAACTTGTCTTAAGGTCTCCCAATCAGAAGCACACCTTTTGCAGCATGAGTCTTAGAACAGAAAGGAAGCAGGAAAGTACAAAATCCAAATCCTTAAACTTATTAGTTTCCCATTTTCAATTCATCCCCCTGGTACCCAAGGCATTTCCTTCCCTTCTTTGCACTTCTCAACTCCTGCCCTGTTGCAAAATCTAGACTTGGAGAAAAAAGAAAATGTATAAAGCTAAAGAGCTTAAAGTCTTTGAGAAAACAATTGTTGGTATCCTTCTTTCTATAGTCCTGATTTCAAAAACTAACAGAAAATACCGTGGATGTCTTGTTCAAGGTACATATACTTCATTAAATGCATAACTCTTAAAAATATTTATATGAAGCTAGACTATGGAACCAACCCAGATGCCCCTCACTTGATGAGTGGATACAAAAACTATGGTACATATATACAATGGAATATTACTCGGCCATTAGAGAAGACGATATTATAGCTTTTGATATCAAATGGTTGGAGATAGAAAGAATTATGCTTAGTAAAGTATCCCAATCTCAGAGACTCAAGGGCCAAATGGTTTCTCTCATCTGTGGAAGCTAGCATATATGGGGAAGCAGTAGGGTAGATGGCTAACCTAATAATACTTCAAATTGAATGACTCTCAGAGTATAGGGGGATGGCTCCCTAGGTTACTGGAGGCATAGGGAGGGGGATGGGGAGGGGGGAGGGTGTATGAAGACCTCATAGGAGACTGGAGAGTGGGAATATGGGGGAACCATCCCAGAAGCCGATGTCATTCCTCCACGAGATACCCATTTAACTCATGAGTTCTTCTGGGGGAAACTGCAACAGGTGAAACCCAAGGTGGTCATGCATGTTTTGGCTTTACCCCTGGATAACAAAGTATATATACATTGATTACTGTTGGTTTGACAATGTTTCCCCCTCAATTGTATCTCTATATACTTCTAATAAAAAATATTTATATGATTAAAAAGTAATTTTTTCATATTTTTAAAATTTGAAAATACATAAAGGTATGCCTCTCAATTTAAAAAAGTGAATTTGGGGGCATGGATTAGCAAGCATTTTCTGTAAAGACAGAAATACTTTCAGTTGTGCAAGCCACATTCTCTGATAACTGTATTTCTGCCCTGGTAGCACAATAGCAGCCACAATTGGTATATTGTAAATGAACAGGCATAGCTATGTTCCAACACAATTTTCTTTACAATAACAGGTAGTAGAAAATAAAAAGGAATTAAATACTGATACATTCTACAACATGGATAAACCGGAAAAAGGTATGGCAAGTGAAAGCAGCCAGCTACAAATGACCACGTATGATCCCATTTTATACTGACATAAAATCTATATACACAGAGTAAATCAATGATTTCCAGAGACTGGGAGAGGTTAGGGGGTAATAAAAATTACTGCTAATGTAATGGGTAAAAGGTTTTGCTTTTTCTTTTTTTGGCATGTTGACAATGTTCTAAAATTAGATTATGGCTATACCTACACAACTCTGTAGATATACTAAACTCTATGTTGTAAAAGGGTTGAAAATTAAGGAATAGAAATTACATCTCAAAGTTGTTACAGAACAGTGGGTTGGATTTTATCTATGAGTCTCAGTATGGTGACTTCTGTTCTAGGGTAATTACTGAACTAGAATTAGTTAAAAATTCATTTTGAGTCTGAGCTTCACTATTTATTTCATTCATTCTCTTTTTGAAAATTTGCTTTGTCCAAATTCCTCCAAATAACTCTTTCCCTGTTATACAGTTCAGGGAAAAGCCTGGTCCTAGGGAGGGGAGAAGAGGCCGTGCAGCACACCCAGGGTAGGGGGGGGGGCTGTCTTCACTTGCTATGCTACAAAGAACACAGAGTTTCCTCCTAGTGGAAGAGGAATAAAGGCTCCATAAGGCACATAGAAGAGAATCTGAATGCTGTGTAAGTTTCACAATAAATTATTCCTAACTTAAGGGAAATAGAAGTAGCGTTAGGTTGCTGGGCACCACCAGGACAGCTCTGTTGAGACGTGCCAAGCATGCCCCCAACTACAGTGTTACCTTGCTTTACCTTCTCTCTCACACTGGAGCCCTTGCCATCCTGGAGAGCAGAGACACCCTTGGAACCGGTCACACATCTCCCCATTGGTGCAGCTGCACTTCAGCTTACAATCTGGCCCATAATACCCAGGACGGCATGCTGTAAACAAAGATATCACAGCCAGTGTTAATACAGGTGAAGGTGCAAACTAAGGCTACAGGTGGCTAGTTTTAGTTTTCCCTCCCAGCTCTCTCTGTGCTGACTCATGTAAGGTAGTGTGATTGATATGAATTGCCAGGAACTTACAAGTTGGGGAGTTCTACTTCCATAGAGTTGAATAAGTTCTTACCAGGCTACCCTTCTCACAGACACTCTGTTTGCAGAAAAAATTAATTGAAAGCACTGAAAAGTGGGGTAGAAGAAAAAAAGAAAAGAAAAACAAGAGAGAAACTAAAATTCAGAAAACAAGAATAATATGTTTCTCATTTTTCAGTTTTTCGCTTAATTGTTGGGTACAATTGACACCACATCAACAGGTTAAAACTCCAAAGAAATCCTATAGTCTTACTGAACTAAAAATTCAGAGGACAGAGCTGGGACAACCACTGGAAAGAAAGAGAAAAACCTCAGAAAGGAAGAGTCAGAAAGAAGACTCAAATTTTCAGTTGACCCTTGAACCACACATACTCAGGGCAGATTCAAAGCAGACCAGCTAAAGATTAAAGAGCTAACCCACATTTGACCTGATGACTAAGGGCCAGAGTTTGCAGCTTGAGTCCTACCAAGTTAATTGCCTATGAGAGCGAATCAAAATCAACATTCCTCAAAGGAATCAAAGCAACTCGGGAGGCTGACACAGGAGGATAGCAAGATCAAATCCAGTCAGGGCAATTTGGAGAGAACTTGTTTCAAAATAAAAAATAAAATGGGATAGGGGTGTAGCTCAGTGGCAGAGTGCCACCAGATTAAAACCCTAATACTGTAAAAGAGCAGACATATAGATTTGTGGAATAGAGAACCCACAAATAAATCCATGCATTTACTGTGGCATGATTCAACACAGGTACCAAGAACACAAAATGGGGAAAGGAGAATCACTTTAATAAATGGTGCTGGGAACTGGATAACCACATGAAGAATGAAATTACATCAATGTCTTACATACTAAAATCAACTTGAAACATAATATAACGTAAACATAAGACCTGAAATTATAAAACTACTAGGAGAAAACTAGTGAAATTTTTTTGACATTAGTCTGGGCAATGATTTTTTATATGACTCCAAAAGCACAAGAAAGAAAAGCAAAAAATAGACAAATGGGACTGCAACAAATAAAGAATCTTCAGCACAGCAAAGGAAACAATCAATAGAGTGAATGGAATAGGAGAATATATTTGCAAACCATAAATCTGATAAAGGGTTAAGATCCAAAACACATAAGAAACTCATACAACTCAATAGCAAGAAAACCACCTGATTAAAAATAGGCAAAGAACTAAATAGATATTTCTCAAAAGATGAAATACAAACGGCCAACATATATGAAAAGGATGTTCAATATCACCAATCATCAGTAAAGTATAAATCAAAACCACAATGAGATATCACCTCGGAATTTGTTAGAATGACTATTGTAAGAGATAAGTGTTGGTGAGGATGTAGAGAATAGGAAACCCTTGAACACTATTGATAGGAATGTAAATATGGAAAACAATGTAGAAGTTCCTCTAAAAAATAAAAACAGAGGGGCTGGAGCAGTGGCTCAGCGGTTTCAGTGCTTACCTGGAAAGCACAAGGACCCCGGTTCAAACCCTAGCACCATGTACACAACTAAGTGCTGGAGCAACTAAGGCCATGTGAAAAACTAAATAAAGTTGTTTTTCTCTTTCTCTGTCTCTCTCACTGTCCCTTTCTCTTTAAAAAAATTTAAAAAATAAAAACAGAGAGGCTGGAGCAGTGGCTCAGTATTTATGGCACTTGCCTGGCATGCACAAGGATGCGGGTTTGAACCCCAGTACTATATATGTGTTGGAGCAATGAAACCCATAGGAAAAGCTAAACAAAATTGATTCTCTCTCACACTGCCCCTCTCTCTTTTAAAAAAAAATAAGAAAAATAAATAAAAACAGAACTACCATATTGTTTTAGCTAGCTTTTTTTGCTGCTGTGACCAAAAAGACCTGACATGAACCGTTTTAGAGGAGGAAAGGTTTATTTAGGGCTCCCAGTTTCAGAGTTCTCAATCCGTAGATGGCCGAATCCGTTGCTCTGGGACCAAGGTGAGACAGAACATCAAGGCAGAGGGGTGTAATGGAGGAAAGCAGCTCAGGGCAGGACAATCAAGAAACAGAGAGAGGCAGCTCTCGTTCCTCAGGAACAAAATATAAACCCCAAGGCACACCTCCATGGACCCACCTTCTCTAAGCATACTGCACCTGCCTACAGTTACCACCCAGTTAATCCCCATCGGTAATTAATGCACTAATTAGGTCAAAACTCTCATAACGCAATTATTTCATCTCCAAACTTTATTGCATTATCTCACACATGAGCTTTTGGGGACACCTCAAATCTGAACCATAACACATATGTCCAGTAATCCTACTTTTTTCACAACATGGATAAATATGGAAGACATGATATAAATGAAATAAGTCAGGCACAGAAGGGCAGATACTGTATGATCTCTCACAAGTGGAATCCATAAAAGTCAGACTCACAGAAGCAAAATACAATAGTGGATATCAGGGACCAGAGCACTGGGAAATGACAGGATGTTGATCAAATGGTACAAAGTTTCAGTGTCACAGGAGGAATAGTTCTGGAGATGTACAGCATACTAACTGTAGTTAATGAATGCTGTATTATGTATTTGAAATTTTCTAAGAGTACATCTTAAGTGTTCTCACCTCAAAAATATACAAAAAGATAATTATATGAAGTAACAGATCTTAATATGACAATGGTAATCATCAAATGCTTAAATAAGTTCACAACAGATAAGATCTTAACTTTTTCATTTTCAAACCTTAATTGCTGTCTGGATTGATTTTTAGGGCCCACTCAGGGGGAAAAATCTTTCATATCTTTCTACTCAAAGAATGGTCTAAAATCCAACAGCAATAGAACTAACTGGGAGCTTGTTAGAAATGCACAGTCTAGACCTACCAAAACAGAACCTGTGTTTTAATAAAATTCCCAAGTGATATGTTTGAAATGCACTGTGAGATGCAGTCTTACTGTGAAAGCATCATTTCCTTTGGATGAAAACATCCTTAATTTAAAACCCTGTAGCCCAATAATAGGTTGCAGATTGAGGCATTCCAGTGTGTCCTACTCTGATTCCCAGCAAATGCATCTCTTTTGTGCACCAGCTAAAATATTTTCCGATCAAGGGAATGATTTGTGCATACCTTCATTGCACTGCAGACCCTTCCAGCCTGTGGCACAGGAACACCCATAGGGGTCTGGGAGACAGAACACATAGGACTTGCATCCCTCCGGTCCACCACACCTTTCTTTACAAGTCCTACCAAATGTGTGTAGTTCACAAGCTTTGGAAGGAAAAAAAAAAAAGAAAAGAAAAAGCCAATTCAGAGTCAAAGGGCCGTGACTTGAAACGTATAATTCTTTTTGTTTTTTAAAGAATCTTTCCTAGACTAGTGAACAAGGAAGAAGTCTGATCTCAGCTGTGGCTTAGGCAGGATGTCTGTGCTCCATGCTATAGACAAGAAACTGCCTCACAGAGAGGACACCAAGGATGCCACTGTTTAGCCGGTTGTACACTGCACAAACCGAGAGTGACATTCAAAATATAGATATCATGGATTGTGTATTTGTTATAATTTTACAGTGGTCAACAATAAAGAACTTTTAGGACAGGGTACTATTTCTATTTCTTGCAAAGTTACCATGTAGCCTCATAGAGGCAATTTAGCCCCCATTGTCAATGTTCAGATTTAGAATTCTAGATCCAATAGTGAGAGCTTTTTAAATCCACAGACTATTCATCAAGTACTCTTCACTTACCCTTCTCACAAGTTCTCCCCATAAACCCAGGAGGGCAAATGCATTCCCCAGTATCTTCATGGCAGACACCATTGTTCATACAAGCAGTACAGAGACGATTACATTCAGGCCCCCACTTCTGAGCTTCGCATCCTTTTGTTAAGAAAAACAAGGTGGTGGTAAGCAGAGTACAATCACTCAACAAACATTTATTGAGCACCCATTATTCCAATCATTTTACTGGACACTGGTAAATTAAGATAAAATAAAGTCTCTGCTCGCTAGAAGCCAATAGTCTAATATGGGAGATACATCTAAACATTAAATAATGATAGAATCAAAAGCAAGGAATACTTAATCCTATCTTGTAGACAGAAGAGGGCACAAAGGAACACTTCCCAGAGGAGATGGGACATGAGTGTCATCTGCAGGATGACCTTAGCAGCAAAGAAGACAGGACTGAAGAATGAATGTTACAGGTAAAGGCAAGGCATGGGAAGAGAGTCTGGCATATTCTGGGACCTTGGTTTTCAAAGTGTGGTCCCAGACCAGCAGCATCTCCATCACCTAGGAATCTCATAGAAATGTAAACCTCAGACCCCCTACCCACAACGTACTTACTAAATGAGAAATTCTAGTGTTGGCCTAGTAGTCTATGGTTAACAAGCCTTTGCAGTGTTCCTGGTATATGCTGGAGTTTGAGAACTACTGGTCTTGAGTATGTGGAAGAGGGATAAGACTAAAAAGGAAGAAGCAGCTTATGGCATCCACCTCTTTTTCAGCTGGAAAGCAGAGAGCAAACAAGGGAAACAAGATACAAAAATCAACAGCACAAGCATGGTGGAGTCTTTCTTCAGTCATCTTTCCTGGTAACTTCTCTCCAACATTTGGCTGTTTTAAGTTGTTAACGAGGTATGAGGATAGTCTCTAATATAAGGAACACCCCAGAGGTCTGGGATGATGCTTTGTGCTCAGGAATTTGTTTTCATTTCTCATTTGAAGGGAACTAGTCTGAATGCTAATCTTGCAATGGTAAGCTTGGATCTGTGCCTACAGCTGATGCAAACTTACCAACTCTTTGGCAAGAACTCCTGGCTATCAGTATTCTGAAATAATTAGGAGAGATTATTCTCTCCTGTCAACAGAGACCATTTCTTACAGCCTTCCACTTAATAGATAAAACCACCATCTGTTGAAAGCCAATATTTATATTCCTCAATATATAAAGAGAGGAAGGCTATGCACAATGAATGATTTCTTGAAAGCCAGACAGCTTGCTTAATATGATGGAAGGCAGGGTAGAAGAAACAGGACTCCTGTGACATGAAACTGTCCTCTAGCCCTGTGCTACCAGTGGAGAGCTATCCCAGCCTCACTCCTAATCCCAGGAAGGAAGAGAGAATAAAGCTTCAGGGGACAGTGGGTGTTCTCTCAGAAAGGGAGAAGTCAGGAGGACTTTGCTGATAACCAACAAGTATTCAATTAGGCATCTGACTTTCTTCAAAAAACTTGTGATTCTGTGTTCTAAGAACCTAAATATTCTTGCCACAGAGAGAAAACCTCTATTGTGAGAAATCTTTAGTCAGAAAGAGAACTTACACTGAAAAGAAATGCTATGAATGTAACCAATGTGATTTTTTTTTAAAGAGGGAAAGAGGAAGAAAGAGAGAAAATCAATTTATTTATTTTTGCATCTGGCCTTTGTTTTTTCAACACTTAGTTGTGTATGTGGTGCTGGGGTTTGAACCCAGATCCTCGTGCTTGCCAGGAAAGCACTCTAACCACTGAGAAACTCTCCAGCCCCCAATGTGATTTTAATGTAAAAAAATCTTTAACCACCATCTATTTCTAAGCTTCAGTTCATCCCAGAAAGATGCCCTAAAGCTATGAGGAAGGGACAAATGCCTTCAGTTTGTTTCATTTCTTACTAAGCATCAAAGAAATCATTCTGAGAAAAATATTCTTAAATAGGATGATTTTGGCCCAACTCATACTTCCTTATATTGATTTCCAAAATTGGCAGTGCTTCTTTATTTTATTTTTTAAGAGTGTGTGAGAGAAAATCAATTTTATTTCTTTTCATATCTGCTTCTTGTTTTCCTGACACTTTGTTGTGTATGTGGTGCTGTGGTTAGAACCTGGGTCCTTACACATGCCAGGCAAATGCTCTACTGCTAAGCCATCACTCCAGCCCAGCAGTCCTTCATAAATGGTTTCATTAAATACCTTAACAGTGAAGGTGAGTGAACATGGACTCCAGGCAATCGGACACAACTTAGAGATCAAAAATGCTCTTGAAATCTTTTGCTTTATCATAAAATTTGAGATGTGTTTCAAGCTCTAATCTACACTAAGTTCTGTTTGTTCTCACATTTTAAAAAACCTTTAAGCTTTTCTTACTGTGATGTTGTGACAAACTAAGAAATACTTAATTGGTCTCTGCACCTGGTTCCCAACACACAGCTCAGGAAATCCTTGGAATCTCCAAAGTGATGATGGCCCTGTATATGCTAATGAGATGACTGGTGGCAAGGGAGCCTTAAATAGCTTCAGGATAGCAGCCAACCACCAGAAAGAACGAGGCATGATTTGAGAGTTGGTACATTCAGCACTACCACTCAGTCTCCAGGGAGGGGCCAAAGGCTTTAGGCACATGTCTAAGCATACCAGTATGAGATTAACATTCAGGAACAAAAGGCACCAATGGCAAGTGATTTAAATAATCACACCTGCATAAGGGAGCCTCCATGAAACCCAAAAGACAGGGTTCGGAGAGCTTCCCATTGGAAGGCTTCTGGAGGATAGCATGCCTGGGAAGTGCACAGAAGCTCTACCCTCCTCCCCATGCTTTGCCCTGTTCATCTCTTCCATATGGCTGCTCATCTATTTCCTTTGTAATATTCTCAATAATAAACTGGTAAATGTAAGCATTTCCCTGAGCTGTCCTAACAAATTAATCAAACATGGAGATTGGACCGTGAGAACCCTTGATTGACAGCCAGCCAGTCATAAGCACAAGCCACAATCTGGGTCTTGCAACTGGCCTCTCTAGTGAGGGCAGTCTCATGGAACTGAGCCCTTGGCCTGTAGGATCTGATACTACCTCCAGGCAGACGGTCAGACTGAGTTCAATTGTAGAACACCCAACTGATGTTCTCTGGGGAATTACTCGACATCTAGCATGAGAAGTGTTGGGTTTAGCAAGAATAGATGTTCTGTTGATTCCATTCTAAAACAACCACCTATCAATCTGATGTTTCTGATGTTCCTAGACAAGGTGCCCATTTACCCCAGAATCTAAGTTCTCTGGGAACCCAGTTTTATACCAGACTAGAAAGTATCTAAATGAAGTGAATGCAAATCAGTTCCTTGCCATTCACATTTGTTAGTCTAATTCTATATGTAATTCTGACTGGGAATTACCCAAGGCAAAAGGATTTATCTTGTTAAATTCTCCTCAATACTAATACAGTACTTAATTCAGAGTTATGATCAATATATTTTGGTGAATGAATTAACATAATGCATAGAAAATTACACTATCTTCATGAATTAGAGATAGCAATCATCAGGGGAACGACAGAGCAGTTCAGGGACTTAGACACAAAGGCCTAAATATTTAATATCACAAATAATCTAATTGCTCAGAAAAATTCAGGGTGAATCTTTTGTTGTCTGTAGATCAATTTCCTGTAAACATTGCTAACGGATATTTACACTTCAATAGTTATAACAGGTGAAAAATATTTTCATTAGCTGAGTGCAGTGGTGCACTACTATAACACCAGTTATTCAAGAGGCTGAGGCAACAGGATCTCAAGTTCAAGGCCAGCCTTGGCTACTTAGTGAGAACCTGTCTTAAAATAAAAAATGTAAAGAACTGGGGATGTAGTTTAGTGTAAAGTACCCTGTATTCAATCCCCAGCATCGAAAAAAAGGTTTTTTTCACTAGTTCTCTTGCTCTTTTCAAATCTAAAAAAAAAAAAAAAAGTAAATCACATTTGAAAGTTAAATGATGTGGAAACTGTGGGATTTTTAGGAAATAATGTTTAACTAGAAGTTAGCCCAACCCAGGAGGCCCAGCTCACCACCCTGTGGCAGACACCTTTTGGGGAGATTATTCTGCTCACTGTGATACCTCTTTTATGGGAATGATCCTGCTATTCAAGGGTGAGTGCCTGGGTGCCTGTAACTATAGTAGGTCCACTCTCTCTCTTTAGTCTAGGCTGGTAGAGATCTGATATATGTTAGAACAATCCCGTTCTTGGGAATTCAAGATCAGAAAGTAAAGGGAACATTGTAGGAGCTGAGAGAATCATTCCCCATCCTCCACCACTGAGCTCCAGATCTTCCCCAGAGTCTGTCCTTCCTGGAACTTGCTTCTTGGCTCTTTCATTAATTTCCTCAAAGTACTTACTATTATCTTTTCAACCAATCAGTTTTTTTGTTAAGTAGCCTCTTTCAGTTTTCTTATCTAGGACTGAAAGTCCTCAGAACTCCACCATCACAGGTGGTGGCCTCTTAATCACTTACTCCGGACAATCAGCCTGGTGAAGGCCGATGTGAAGAGGTTTCCTCCTATGTACCTGGCCGAGTACACTCCAGCATCCTGGGGCTGAGCATGAGGCAGGTTCACTTCTAAAATATCAGGTACTTCGTGCCGGGGCACTGAGTGGATAAAGGAACCTAATGAGAGAGAAAAGAAGGAACAACAGGTTTCCTTGTCTGTTCTTGCAATCAAATAACCATAGTTAAACAATCTCACATTTTACATGGCTGAATTTGGGCCTTACTATCACATTATGATGGTCTTTTATTATGTGTGGGTGTGTGTGTGTGTGTGTGTGTGTGTGTATCCACACATAAGTTATACACATTCGTGAGCGTACAGTGTATATTTGAATCCCCACTTTACTAGATTAAGTAACTAAACACAGAATATAAGAGCGCTTCTATCAGACAATCTGATAAGCTTACATCATAGCAGTTTTACATTAAATGTCTGCCCCCGAAACCACAATAGTATAATAATGCAATACATTATGTGATATCTGATGCCTCACACCCTGGTGCTGGAAGGAAATGAAACATGTACTCACCATTTTTGTAAATCACTGCATCTTCTTCCTTAATTAACACCTTTTTGAAAGATATATTCACATTATCTCCCCTGTCCACAGTCATAGTTAAAGTAGCTGGTAAGAAGGAAGCTTTTGAGAGAAAACAAATACCAAAAATGAGGTCACACATTTTCCTCAGGAACAACAGAACACTGAGCTTTGAAATGGGTTTTATGATACGAAAAACAATGGTGGCTAACAGCTTTAATCTTTCTTATGATTATGTATCTCTTTGAAGAATCTGATGAAAGAAATGGCCATTTCCTCCATGAAAATATAAATACATACACAACATACATATGGACAATTTTCCTATATAACTGATTGAGAAAGTGAGGACTCTGTATCAATATCTAATATCAAATTAAGTTCTGATATTAACTATGAACTATATAAACCATAAATCTGCCATTCTTCTCCAATTCCTACCAAGTTTCCTCAAAGTAGAAAAGAATATGAGTAAAAAGAAATTTCCTCCAAATGGAAAAGAACATCAAACACATGGCTTTTTCCTTGATCCTTTTGTGTGGTAGTAGTTGCTACTCAAAGTAATTCTAATTATTTTGGAATGCTCCAAGTATTTCCCAAATGAAATGAGCACAATGCTGGAATTATTAATGGCATAAATAATGGAATACTAAAGAACAAAGACAAGGGTGGACTCTAATATTTTACTTTCTACCCTTTAATTAGTTATGTATAAACTGACATGGTTATGGGACTGGAGAGTACTCAGAAAAATGGGGAATTATACCTTTGACTCATAAATTCATAGTCAATTGATTTAAAACTTCTCTGTATTAACACTAGAATACAATATTGGCCTGAGAACCTTGGAAAAGATGTGTGAATATAATCTAACATTCTCCCAACTGCAAGAGTTTCTGAATTCCTTTAATTTATACCATAATCTTCAGTGAATGATACTCAGTTGAATAAGAAGGGATTTAGCTTATCTTTATGAAGTAAAACAAATATAAAGAGCATAAGGATTATCACTAAAAGAAGAGCAACAGTACATATGCTTTTTCTAAACAGGGAGAGCAAGAGAGAATGGAAGTAAACAAAAGAATAAAATGAAAACACATAAAGCCAAAGAAAATCATGGTTTAGAAAAGACAGAAAAAGATGGAAAACATGCAAAATACATGTTTTGAAAGACTGAACATCTCAGAATCAATTAAAATACATATGTTTAACCATATACTATTTTTATTAACTACACATTGAACTTAATGACAAATCAGATTGAGAATAAGGGAATACAAAAATATGGACTAAACTAAGAGAAGCTTAGCTTTTCAATATTAATATAAAAAAATTTACTAAGGCCAAAATCTTTAGGTATGAAGATGGTCTTTACATGTAGAAAAGGAACCATTCATCATCCAACAAATCTCATTAGAAGATTTTATTCACACATATCTTGTTCAGGAAGATATAATAATCCTTAATTTGTACATGTACCTGATAATGGAGCTTCAAAACTCATGAAAAAAAGAGCTATCAAAGGAAGAAACTGACAAATTTACAAGCATAGTGGAAACTTTCAGAAACTGGTAAAGTGGAAAATAGCTATGCAAAAATATAGGAGATTTGAAAAGCACCACTAAAATGTATTGAATATTCATGAAATCTTTGCCCCATCATCTGATTACATGTTATTTCTAAGTGTATTACCTCCCTGATAAGGCACAAAGCACATTCTCATGAATAACAAATTCTGTGACCAGAATGCACCTAAATTAGAAATCAACAGAAAACAAGCAAAATACCCTGTAGCCCAACATATGAATTCCTAGAGTTTCAGCCTAGGACCAGACTTGAAGATCAGAGAGACTGCTGCAGAGGACCTTGTGATGAATCAGCTAGTCCTTATGCTTTAGTTCTTGTTTCATCTTGCTTTCTGATGTGGGGGCTTGAGAGTGACTGATTAGGAGCTGGATACACATATGACTTAGACAACTACCCTGTGAACCATGCTCAGAAGGACCTTGCCTTTAGATTTGTCTCCTGTTGTCCTTGACTGTGGGCTGACCCTGCTAAGCTGGGCATGGCACAGTGCCAGGACTTCCCCCAGGAGGCCAGGTATGTGAATGCCTTGGATACAGAAGACTACCTGGGGCAAACCCAGGGGGAGCATGAAGTAGATCTCCCACAGTGTGAAATGCAAGTCCTGAGCCTGAATCCACCTCTGTTGCTTACTCTGGTCTTTCTTCATAAGTTACTCAACCTCTGCAAGTCTCGGTTTTCTCATCTGTAATTCAGAAGTAATAATGTCTATATAAATGTTTTTAGGAATATTAAATGATAGACACCAAGCCCCCAAGGTGCTTACGAAATCCTTTCCATAAATAAACAGCAACACTGCTGTGCTAACATTTGTAACATGGATATGAGTGGCAGCTCTCTTGATGGTACTTAATTAAACTGTGCAGGGAAGGCAGCAGAAACTGGGGAAGGGGTATCCGGCTTTGTGGGGTTCCTTCCACACGGACAAGGTGCTTCATTTAGCCTTCCTAATCCATGAAATTCTTGCTCGCTGCAGTAGGCTTCTAGGCTCCTATGAGAATTTTTTCTGACAAGTCCATGCCATTTTTTCCTTTCTATGTGGTTTGTTTATATTTTCTGGCCCTTTGTGTGGCGATTGTTTAGTTGACCATTTGACTTCTCACTCAGCATTGTATTCTGAAAAGGAACCAAGATTCTCCAGTGGATTCAACTCCAATGTACTTTCACCCCTGCTCTGTTGCCCTTTATTATTTCAGACTTTGTGCCTTTTAAGCTTTCTGAGGGGCACTGTCACACCAGTCCTCTGCAGTATACTGTGCAGCCTGTTGCCTCCTGCATTCATGTGTCTGGGCTGAGTGTCCTGTACTGAATTCTAATGAAGGAGAACTAACCTTATGTTCTACTTTGGGCTTCCTGATGACACAGGAGCCTGGTGTGGCTTTAGTACACATGTTGATGTGTGACTTCAGTGATCATAAAAATAAGCAGTTTTTAGTAGTGCCTACTATGGACTAGGCACCACCCTAAGCCCTTTAGGCATAATTAATCTTCATAATATCCCTATGAGATGGGTACTGCCATTATCCTAATTTTACAAATGAGGAAAATAAGGTACAGAGAATTTAACCTGTTCAAGGTCACACAAGATCTTGGGAGGGCAAGGATTTGAATCAGGGAAATTGGCTCCAGATACTTTCGTAGATTATGTAACATGAGCACTCAAAAGGTTTACAATGCAACCACCTCATTTTAGAAACGAGATTGCTGAGATCATTTGGATGGAGTAACTTGGAAATTAACAATTCACTTACTTCTTAAGAGCTGGAGCAAAAAGTAGATGGTAGTAGGTTATAAACAAAGATGTTTCTCATGGATGAAAAACGAGCTAAATTTCAGCTGTCTCCTTTAAATTTAATATTAGATAAGTACTAACAGCAATAATGCAATTTTTCATCCAGTATTATTTTGTGTAATTCTCACAATAGCCCTGTGAAGACAGCACACCCTCAGTTTACCCATGTTAGAGACAGTTAAGGACAGCTGAATCCCTTACCTAAGGCTTCCTAACTGAACAGGTATGGAAGTTGAGACTCAAATCCAAGAACTCCATGCTCACTCCACGGCATCAGCTCTCAAAGCCTGCACCCTTAGCCCTCATCACTCACAGCCAATTGCTGAGCTTCCTTATATTCTCCTTCTTTCCCTCTCCACCTCACCAGCACCTACTCATTCATCAGTCTCCATTTAGATGACTCTAGGGGCCTTACACACTCCCTTGAATCCAGGTCAGGTGATCTCACAGGCACTCTCCCATCCCCTTCACAGTCTTGCTCACAGTGTATGTCTCCTACCAGAAAGTGCTCCGGGAGCCTGGGGGGACAGGGCCAGGTGTGTTTTAAAAGATAGCACAATGGTGATTAGAGCCAGGCCTCAACAATCAGGCGTGAGTTCACCTTTCCAAGTCCAATGCTCTCTAGTTAGTGAATGCATTTAAACAGTGATGAGCTTCATGTATTAATAAGGTCTTAGTTGTCCCCATCTGAGCTGCATAAACAAGATGGCAATACATATAAAGCTGTCAAGGGAAATGTCAGGTAAACAGTAAGTATTCAGGAAATATTAACATTGCATCCCCAGTGAAGAGCACAAAGACGCTGCAGAATACTTACAGGATGAAAAAAAAATTAAAAAATCTACTTTCAAGTTTTCCCACTTCATTTATGCTTTTTTTTTGTTTGTTTTTTTAAGAGAGAGGGACAGTGAGAGAGACAGAGAAAGAGAGAAACAACTTTATTTAGTTTTTCACATGGTCTTAGTTGCTCCAACACTCAGTTGTGTACGTGGTGCTGGGGTTTGAACCCAGGTCCTCGTGCTTGCCAGGCAAGCGCCGAAACCGCTGAGCCACTGCTTCAGCCCTCATTTATACTTTTAATATGCTTATTTGTGCTATTTGGATATATATGGCTCCCATAAAACTCACATCATGTTTGGGTAGCTTGATGTTCTTAATGTAAAGCTATTTCTCAGATGAAAACAGGAAGGAAAAAAATCTGTGTTTCTTCTGATGGATTGTTCTGAAACTGATCTTTGGATCAAACTTTATAACTCCCTACCCGCCCCAAATGAAATCATCAGTGATGTTTGATCAAACTGTTGTTGATTATTTTGGATCCTGCCATTGATAAAAATGATTTGGCCATTTGGGTAGTGAGAGCCAACTTAAATCGTGTTTTGGCACATCTCAGATGGATTTTCCACTTCCTCCCAGATGTACATGTCAGCAGAAGTGGGAATATACTGATGTTTATTCTATCATGCTGTGTCCCTGGGCAGGCATTTCTGAATTCCCAGGATGTTTTGCTAGGGAATGAATAGTGGCATGAGGACAGTTTGGGAGGTTTTTCCTGATTCACCGTAATGAATATCACTTTCCTTGTGCCATGTCTCTCCTATTGGGTAAACAATAAGAAAAGCAGAACCAGTTCTCCAGTCTGAGAGGCTGTTATTGCAAATGCAGGAGAAAATGTGCCAGCTATTTTTATATTTTGTATAAACCTCTTCAGTTTTGTTAATACATGATATTTAACAATTCTACAATTGAGTAGGAAAATTAATAGTCCCACTACATTATTACTCCAAGGCATTATAATAGTTACTGAACATTTACTATGAACCAGATAATGTAGGTATCTTTACTTGATTCTTAAATGTATGTGATAAAATTTTTTATCTTCACTCTTTTCAAAACAAGGAAAAATTATGACTTCACCTAAATGACCTGCAGTCCATCATTCCGTGCAGAGCTAGGCTCAAGATCACTTATGGCTGACTTCTACTCTCACATTCTTACTTTACGCCCTGGGACATTTTTTAGGATTGTAAGTAGAATTGTTTTATTGTATAAATGCAATGATTATAAAGACAGGCTCTGAAGTCAGGCTCTGACCTGCATGTGATTAATAAACATGCTTGACACTGACCAATAAATCCCATTCCCATTTATAAATTGCTGATATTTTGTACCTTATTTTGCAATGTCTTACTTTATATAAACTTTAAATAGCACGTCTATTCTGTAAGTCAGTGCATGCATGGGAAATGTCTTACTTAAAACTTTATGGAATTTTATAGGTGTTATTATACCCATTTCACAGATGGTGATAAATGAGACCAATAGAAATTAAATAAATTGCCTAAGAACAAACATTTGGTGAGTGGTAGAAAATTGAAACTCAGGTAGGAATAAATCTAAAAGCAATCCTCTCTCCACTGTTGCTCACTAGCCAAACCTCTCATATCTCATTTAACCGAATTGAAGACATTTTTTTTTACCTGTGGTGATCTAGATTCTCAATTCAGAGAGACTTTATTACAGTTCGTTTTAAACTCACAATGTCTTGGATCAATAAACCCTACATTTTACTATTTGTATATTATCAACAACAATCTCAGGATAGCTCAAAAAGAGCATAGTGACACTTCATTTCCATGAAACACATAGAGTAAAAATCTCAGATCATCTTCATTCAAAATGTGGACATTCAGCAGAACAACCTTACTCTTTACACAAGTCAAATCCAAAATGACATGTGAAAAATAATAGAGCTGACTTTCAGCCATGATAGCTTTGGCACACCTCATATCCTTTGTTCAACCTCTCTTCCCTCACTGGAGGGCTGCATTCCTGGGAATTTCTGTTGTGCACTTTTCCCACTTGCCCTGGTGTCACTTAAAGGTGAACATTTCAGTTTGGGTAAGAAAATGCTTTCCTTCGTTTGTAAGAATAGTGATGTTATCACTTTGACCTTAAAATGAGCTCGCTGCATTTAAATGTTTTACTTACTCCATTAGACATTCAAAAATATGTTTTCAGGTGGACCCTAGATAGTAGCTGTCTGTAAACTTTCGCTACTCAAAATATGGACCTTGGCACAGCAGTTAATCTTATCACCCAGAACCTTGATAGAAATAGAGAATCTCAGTCTTCCCTAACAAACAACTGAGTCACAATTTTCATTTTGACAAGACCTGCATGTGTTAATAAACATGTTTGACACTGAAAAACACTGATCTAAACACACACAAAACCCTGCAGATTCTTACATATAAACTGTCAGTCGGAAATGTGCAGGTGTTACTGATCCAAGTCATAATTATATTTAAAAACTGAATCCCCAAAGAGCTCACAAAATCATTATTTCATGAATAAATTCTGAGCCCTGCCATCTAGACAATATTTATTTGGAAAGGACTCTTTTATTTTAGGTAGCAGCAGCCCAGAGGTGGCAGCTAGATGAGGGGCCAGATCATTCAAAGGAAAGGTCATCACAGCTGGAATTCTGCACCTTCGGCCTGTCCAGGCCTGGGAGCCTTAGAACACAGTCACCAGCTTCTTCAACTGCCATCAGATAGGCAGACAGGCCTAAAGATTTAGCTTAGGACCCACTTCTGCTCTGGAAGAATGGTTCTATCCCATCACTACCACTGGAGTGGTAGCGAGAAGTAATCTTAGGAGTCTCTCCTTAAAAATTTTGGTGTTTTTTTTTTGAAAAGGGCCTGGGTATTCAGCCACTAAAATTAAATCAGGGTCTCTTTCTCAGAATGATGGCACGTAAAGAGGGCCCAATTCTTCGTCCCTCCCTGAATCCATGTTCTTTGCCATATAAGTTTGTAGTACCCCTTTACTCTGAATCTGGGCTCAGCTATTTGACTGGCTTTGCACAAAAAAAGAGGCATAATCCTGTGTAATTCTCTGCCTACATTGTTCTCTTGTGCCTCTATTATCTCCATGAGATCATACCTAGGTTGGCCTGCAGAATAATAGACACATGGAACTGAGCCAAGTTGTCCCAGCCAAAACCAGCTTGATAAGTCTGCAGCCAGTCAACACCATGTGTGTAAGAAAGCCCAGCCAAGGCCAACAAGCCACTCACTCACCAACCCAGCTGATGAGACTCACAAGTTCAAATGCTCCATGTTGTGTGCCATTGTGGACTGTGGTTATGTTACATGATGTTATTGTGTCAATAGGTAACTGATAAACCAAGTAACCAACTAAATTAAGCTAATAGATGTTTCCTTTTTGAAAATTTTATTTCTACATATTTTTCCTTAAAAATATTAACTTCTGCTAAGAACATTTAGGAAAAATAATAAAGTAGCCAATGAAAACTTGGTGAGAAATCTCAAAGTAGTCAATAATGTGTCAGTGAATGATTGTTTTCATTGCTGTGATTTTCATATTGTGCACATAAAAAATTGTCAAGGGGCTGGAGTGGTGGCTCAGCAGTTACGGCACTTGCCTAGCACGTGCAAGTACACAAGTTTGAACCCCAGCACCACGTACACAATGAAGTCTCTGAGCAACGAAAGCCACATGAAAAACTAAATAAAAATTGTATCTCTCTTTCTCTCTCTCTCTCTCTCACTGTCCCTCTCTCTTAAAAAAATTGTCATGTCTTTATAAGTGCTATGTGGTAAATATATGACACATTTCCTATCACATACCACAAACTAGGTACAATGTCTACCAAATGAATGGGACTGATGGTATTTTATCTCTAATGTTCTAGTACTAGAGATAGCAAGGCTTAGGAAAAAACAAAGTCCTTAAAATTTTCACTTAAACAGATCATATAGCCTCAGAGGAAGCAACTGCCAAAAAAAAAAAAAATTGTGTGTGCTCCCAGTGGACCTCACCTGTCCACATTTAGGGACACGTTACCTTGTTGACGCATCTTCATGGTTCGTATCCTTATTGCCTGTCCTCGAACTCGCCCTTCACAGAAATAGGCACCATTGATCTTACTAGCTTTTTCTCTCTTCCAGACGACTTTTTTAGCCCATTCTCTGGTCACATCTTGGGTAACTTCCAGTGGATCTTGATGCTGGTTCATTAAGGCTTCAAAGTCTCTTCCTATGATGATGGGCTCATGGGGGTGCCATCCAGAGGCAATGCAGGTGAGGGATGTTTCAGCATCAGAGACAAGAGGTAGGGAATTAATCAAGATCAAGTCCATGGCACCTTCCACGCTTCCTAAAGGAAAGATGGAGAATTGTGCATGTTGAAGTCTATGAACATGACTCTGTGAGGTAAACTGGTCATGTCTAACACATTGTCTAAAAAGGTTGTGTGGACAGTCTAAAATGCCACTCTGACCATGTGCCTATCTTCAATTGGACAAGATCCACAACTCTTTATCAAAGCATCAAGACCTGGGGTTGGAGCAGTGGCTCAGCAGTTACCATGCTTGCCTGAAATGCATGAGGACATGAGTTTGAACCCCAGTACCATGTACAAAACAAAGTATCGGAGCAATTAAAGTCACATGAAAAACTAAATAAAGTTGATTCTCTCTTTCTCACTGTCCCTCTCCCTTAAAAAAAAAAGGCATCAAGACTCTTCATTGCCTATGCCCGCTAACCTCCCTCCCTTGCCCTCTGAATACCCTTGCTGTAATAGACTTTTAGACCCCCAACAAGCCATGCACTATGTATCTCAACACACTATGTTGCCTGAAACATAGTTGGACACTCTGTAAATCCTTGTTCAGCTGAAATATTAATGGTAATACCATTATTATCATTATTCATTATAATTATCATTAGTTATTATTGATGCTAATGTAGTATTGCCAAAATAAAGTGTTGTAAAGAAGCATCAAGTACATATATTTATGCTAATGGTATTTTCAAAAAAAATGCCCTGCTTTTTATTAAACTCTTCACAATGAGAGGGACAGTGACCAAAGACTGTATTTGTTTCTGAGCCTCATTTGCTTCATGGTGCCAGTTAGACCTATCTGTCAGAATTCTTGTGAAGTTTAAATAACTTGCCAAGCACTTTTATATTCTGAATGCCCAATTAGCATATTTCATGTTCCTAGAACACCTAGTCACAAACCTCATCCCCTCCCCAAATGTAAAAATAAAAACCTGCCTGATCTTTAACATTCACTTTATAAATGTATTCTATAAATTACGAAGCATACTTTAAAAAAGAAAACCCTCTCATTTTGCTTTCTTGGTATTTCTCTCTTCACCTACCTTCAACCCCACAAATCTAGCACCCTCTCCCTCTCTTTTTTTTTTTTAAAGAGAGAGGGATAGTGAGAGAGACAGAGAAAGAGAGAAACAACTTCATTTAGTTTTTCACATGGCCTTAGTTGCTCCAACACTCAGCTGTGTACGTGGTGCTGGGGTTCGAACCCGGGTCCTCATGCTTGCCAGGCAAGCACCGAAACCACTGAGCCACGGCTCCAGCCCCTCTCCCTCTCTTTTGATTCTAAATGTTTCTAATGTGAAAAAATGGAATCTGCCTATTCTCTTCAGGGATAAAAAAGATTTTCTAGTTCTGGTGGTGGTTGACTCCTACACCTACGTAAAACAATCAAGAAACTAGAAAGATCGAACATACTGATTGGGTGATGAGGACCCAGCTGGAATCTCAAAAACCTCTATGTAGATGTAAAGTTCTTCAAGCAAGTTACACCATATATTTAATACCCATTAAATTCTCCCAGCAACCCTCAGTGGCAAGCACCATTATCTCAATTTTAAATAGAAGAGATGAAGGCTCAAAACGTTGTAGCTTGATTCAGCTTCCAGAGCTATTTAAGGGAGAGCTGGATTCAAATGCTCACTGATCTTTCAGTCCTTAAATACACCACATTCTTTCCCCGCTCAAAGCCTTTGTATTTGTTGTTCTCTCTGCCTGGAAGGCTCTTCTCCCCTGGCAAAGCTAACTTCTGCTTATTTGTTGGGTCTCAGTTTGCATGCCACTTCCTCATAGAGGAGTTCTCTGCTTGTATCTACAATACCCACATATTATCATCCTGCTATCCTCTACTTCAACTTTCAGTTGGTTTATTTTTTAAATATTATAATAATTTGTGATTATTTATTCTCATGTCCTCAGTGGTAAGTTCTATGAGGATAAGAATTAAAGTTATTTTGCATAGAAATGGGAATTTAAGAATTGAATTATACAGGAATATTCTGCCTAATCTCGATACATACAGGACTTAAATATTTGCTAGATGGATGAGTACATGAGTGGCAAAACTTTATTCCAGATCTGCCTAATCCAAGTCTATCCACTTACCTGTCTCCTACTTTTACAATAGCCAAATTAAAAATGAAAGCACTCAAATGATCTACTTTGACCTTCTTTCCATATTTAAGACTGTCTTAATAACTACTACATTTATAGGAACAAAAACAAATATTATTGTTTTTATAAAATTCAATAGGAAAGTGATCAGTGGCTGAGCATATGTGGTTGACCAGTATTTATTTACCAGATATTTGAAAATGTGCTTAGGCCAAGCGCTCTGCCTGGTATGAATCTGTTTTTATTGGCAATTGTTAGTTTGTTACATTCTGTGATTTTGAGAATCCTTTTACTAGGAGTTAAATCTTTAATTATTCAGGAAAAATAATTTCAAAGTCAATGTAAGTATTTTATATATGGGAACAAGAGAGAAAAAAAGTCTCCCTTAGAATGGGTTTCCAAGTCTGACCTCAAATGGAAGCATTTATCTTACATCTAGTCTTATTGGTAACTTTTAAGACCTCAGGAAAGGAAACAGAAGTTCAGAATTTAAAAAAAAAAAAAAGTGTTTCAAAAAAGGATGAGTGAGGAACCCTATCAGTGGAATTACAGCCTCCAGAAATAATATCAGTAAACACTCCCACTCCTTGTGCACACCCAGTGCTGCCTCCAAGTGAATACCACCACTTCTCCTGCACTCATCATTCCAGGCATGTTCCAGAAGGGGTCATTGAAAGGAAGGAAACTGTCACTCTCAGTTCCAGTTCCATCCAGCCCTATTTCTAGCGCCAGTTGAGGGATTTGCCAAAACCACGGGGATCTGCTCTGAACTAATGACACTGGCACTGGCTGTGATTTATTTAATGACTTTAGGAAATAATAGAAAAAGCAGTTGATTTGAAAAGACAACTATGCTTCAATCTGTAAATTGTACGTATGGAAGTATGGATCTAAAGCTTTTTTCTTTTCTTTCTTTCTTTCTTTTTTTTTTTTTTTTTTGCTCTTTCCAGTTATCTCCCTTTACTTTTGATGAACAAAAGGGAAATTGTGCACTCTGAGAAAGTAGACTTGCCTACATTATGCCACCTTATTCAGCATGCCAGTTATAGGGAACTGTCTTCCATCATTGAGCTCTGATCTTTGTATTACCGGCTACAATCCAAATACAAGGATCATACATGTGGGCTTTAGGTATGAGAATACCAACTTGGTTCTTGAGATGGATCTTAAAAATTGTATGCCTAGGTATTGGGAGCTGGAGCCGTGGCTCAGTGGTTATGGTACTTATCTAGCATGTGCAGGGAACTAGGTTTGAACCCCAGCACCACATACACAACAAAGTGTTGGAGCAACGAAGTCACATGAAGTACTAAATAAAATTGCTTCTCTTTCTTTCACTGTCCCTCTCTCTTAAAAAAAAAAGTTATATACCTAGTTTTCTTTAAATAAGAATCTGTGTTTACTTGTATATGTCTAAAGAATTTCTAGAAGGTAACACACAAAACTAAAGACAAGAATTGTGTAGTCAGTGAAAACTAATAGGTGGAGAACCTTTTGCTATATACATATGTATATTGGCTTTAACAATTTGAAAATTACCTATACATAAAAAATTAAATGTAAAAAGGAAATGTACGATGGGTTGTTGGGGGCTGGAGCAGTGGCTCAGTGGTTGGAGTGCTTGCCTGTCATGCATGAGGACCTGGGTTCAAACTCCAACATCACATACACAAGTAAGTGTCAGGGAAACAAAGACCAGACAAAAAATAAATAAAATTGATTTTCTCTTTCTCTCTCTCACTCCCCCTCCCTCTTTAAAAAAAAAATGTGTTGTTGGAAGGGGATAACAAGCCATGAAAATATGTCTCTTATCACCTATCCCTATACCCACTCTTAATCTCCTTGTATTGCATTCAAATAAAGTATTTTCACTTTCTCTTTATTTTAGTCAGCTTTTTTTTGCTGACCCAAGGACCTGAAAAGAACAATTTAGGGGCTGGAGCAGTAACTCAAGTGATTAGAGCGTTTGCTTGGCATGCACAAGGACACTGGTTCAAGCACCAGCACTATATATACAACTGTTAGAGAAACAAAGGCCAGATGAAAAAATTAAAAAAAAAATGATTCTCTCTTTCTCTCATCTATCCTTCTCTCAAAAAAAAAAAGTTTAGGAAGAAAAGTTTGTTTAGGGGCTCACATTTAGTCCATAGATATGGATTTAGTCCATAGAAGGCTGGCTCCATTCCTTGGGGCTCAAGGTGAGGCTGAACATCATGACGGAAGACATGGCTTCAACAAGCAGAGAAAGAGACTATATGCTAGATACAAAATGTATACCCAAAGGCACACTCCCAACAACCCTCCTCCAGCCACACTCTACCAGCCTTCAGTTGCCAAGTAATCCCTATCAGGGGCTTTAACTCACTGATTGGGGTAAGGCTCTTATAACCCAATCATTTCATATAGCCTTTGCAGTGTCTCACATACTGAGTCTTTGGGAGGCACCTTTCATCCAAACCACAACACCTTTTTTTTTTAATAATGGTGAAAAAAATTTAAATTCTTTTTAATTATGATGCAATACCAGGATACACCATGACATAATCACAAAATCATGGAAGCCAATCCACTCCAATTCAATCCCCAGCACTCCATCCCCACCCCCACTCTTCCACTTCACAAATTCCTATTCAATCCATTTGCAAGTTTGTTTGTTTTTTTTAATTAGTGTCCTGTAGATAAACCTGATACTGGGACCCACAGTGCCACATGCATCTACATAGAAAAGTTTGGTCAAATCATTCCAATGTTTTTCCTTTTTCCAGTCTCTTCTTATTCTTCCTCAATTCCCTTTGTGTACTCTATTGATCTTTCCTCTATTTTGATAGAATTCCCTTTCCCCTGTTTTTTTTCCCCCACTGCTCTTATTTTGAATTAGCTACCACATATCAGAGAAAACATTCCATCCTTGACTTCTGGGGACTGGCTTATTTCACTTAGCATGATACTCTCCATTTCCATCCATTTACTGGAAAATGGCCATAATGCCATTCTTCTTTGGACTAATAGGGAATGTGATGTTATTTCACAATGCTGAGAAAGGAGGAAGGTGGCTAAACTAAGTCTTTCAAAGAGAACAGAGCAGAGGCCCCACTACAATGAGTACATCTGTGGCCTGCAACTTCTTGAAAGAGCTCTGTTGCTGACAACACGAGAGGTACAACTGAACAGCATGGCTGGTTTCACCCAAGAAACCAGCTACTAGGGAAATTGTCCTGAGATTAACAGTGAAAGACAGATCCCACATGGAGTCATACCAGTATTAGTCCCTGTGCCCAACACATTTTCTTACATTACAGTCCATCCTGTCCAAGTTATATTGGAGACTGACATTGAATTCTTTCATCATACTCAGAGCCTGAGAGGCTCTTATCAAATTTACTAATTGGTTCAATTTATATTTTATCACCAAGACCAAGAGACAAGTACAATACATGCTGAATTTCACAGGTCTTGTACATTTTTTGATATAATTCTATTTTTTCATGACAGATCTATTAAGCTCTTCATAATGTTTGATTAAGTGTATTCTTGTTTGTAAGAAAATACCTGCCACGTGGCAAGACAACTGTTACCTGCCAAGAGAACAGTCGATCGTCACTATTGAAGCCTAACAATGTTCCCAAATATTTTTCTCAACTGAATTTTCTATGTAGTCTACTCAACAGCATTGAATCCTTCCCAGTCACATTTTCTCACTATGTCTCATCATGGTGAATTCAAAATGTCTAACTCTTGTTTTGCATTTGGATTTGCTTGTATTCAACATTGTTTTTTAATAATGAGCCATTAACTAAGACATGGAAAATTTTTTCTTTAAAAATAGTCATAGAAATGATTTTGGACCTTAATTAACTCCTATGTAATAGAACTAAATTGAATTAGAAATTAGAGGTAGAGCCATGCTTATCAAACTATATCTCAAGGAATCATTTATCATTTCCTAAAATGGTGTGCCCACACACATACACTCTCAACCAGTTGCTTAATGTTTTTGTTTGTTTTATACATTTGGGTTCCATATTAAATTTCTTTTGGGGGAAAATTATTTCGCTTAAATAAAAACTTAAAACTTCAGAGGTCATCATTTTAACACCTTTTTAACAAATGAAGAAAACAAAAGTTTAAACATGAAAATACATTCCACTGCAGCACAACAAGCTTGCTCCAATTAGCATGCCCTTGTCCAGGTTCAAGTTCAGCACAGCTGCACATAGTCAAATGCTGATTAACCCAGCTCAGTGATCTGGAAGCACTGGCAAGCTGAGAGGAAAAGGCAGGTTAAATGCTTGCACAGTGAGTCTATTCCCCTGTGCTTATTACCTCAAAACTATCTTGGGTGGGGTTTCACTAACATGTGTTTGGAATATGCACTATGTCTTTAGAACAACTGCATGGTTCTGGAAAGTTTGGGATTAGCTATGTTTAAAACTTTTTTGAAGGTGTTCATAGTCATTTTGTAATAGAAGTAGGTATTTTACAATTCTAAATATTTGAAATGACAAATCAGTACTATTCTGGCCAAAAACACTTCAGAAATCAAGGTTTTGGCAACAAATTAAAAAGGCCTTAGTCAAAAGCATTTCTGGAAACAACACCCTGGCAATGAACTAAAGAAGCAAAGACAACCTCAAAACTATCCAGTGTACTTTGTGAAATTTTTGTTTGAATCATAATTATTGTTTAAACTATCTAGAAAAGGGAAATTCTCTTCAAAATGTGCTCAAGTCATTTACTTCATTTATTTAGTCATTCATTCATTTACTAAATAAATGTACTGAATACCTCTCATGTGCTAGGCACTGCACTAGGCCCTAGAGGCACAACAATTGAGTAAAATAGGTGTGATCTCAGCCCATCCCCATAGCTTTTCACAAACAAATGTGAACAGAGACATGGAAAACGAATCACATTTATAAGTACAAAGTTGGTACTTGGTAGGTACTATGAGAGAGAGTTACAAGATACTATGGTCAGCACAACGGTGAACTTAATCAGACCTGACTGGTAGGGGAAAGGTTTGTGGAAATTAAAACACTGGGAAGTTTATGGAAGTTTAAAACATTGGGAATACTGAGGCAAAGCAAGAGAGATAGGAAAAGATGGAAAAATCTTTCCCAGAAAAGTAACTACTCAGCAGGGTTTTAAAGAATGAATAAATATTTAATAGGGTCTACTTCTTAAATCTGTTCTAACGTTGGCATTAATTACTGTTTGTTGCAGCTTAAGACCTACTGGCGCCATTTCTCCATGTCAACACTACGTTAAAGTATTTTTAGTATCTGTTCTGACTTTCTTGTCTCCCCTGAAGAAATACAGTTCCCAGGCACGTTTCCAACACTTTAATCTTTTGTTGTTGTTCTCTGGTATCCTTTTATGTATTAGTAAGTCTCTGAGCAATACACCATCCTCAAAGTTCCTTCCAAGAAAATGTTAGGCAATTAACGAGATGATACTGAAATGTACAAGACTGGAAATAACTAAAGGAAGTCACTAGCATTTTATTGTATAGCTGGGAGTTTAGAGTCAGGCAAGGCATCCTGGATGTGGCTGGGCTGCGTCTTTCTAACAAACTATTCTCACCCAGGAGTTATGCCAAGCCAGCTTCCCCCAAAGGCATGCCTGCTTTCCATCCCTGCTTCCCAGCCAAATGGAGCCCTTGTCTATCTGTTAGAGGGAATGGCTTCATCTCCCTACTTTCAAATGCCAGAAAATTTCCACCTAGACAAAATAACAGGTTTTAATTAGAATTAAGATCCAGGAAATAGGCATTGTCTATACAGTGAGACTTTAGTGAATATCTTCTACTTGGGTATATTTACATGCAAATCCATGTGCTGAGGGTAGAGGAAATATACCATCAAATCAAAGATTGTTTAAATTGGAAAGAACTTTAGAGTTTGCCTTGTGCAAACCTCATACTTTATAAGAAGTATTTTAGTCAGCTTTTTTTGCTGCTGCAACCTGACAAGAACAATTTTAGAAGAGGAAAAGTTTATTTGGTGCTCAAAGTTTTAGAGGTCTCAGTCCATAGAAAGTCGGCTCCATTGCTCTGGCCCAGGGTGAGGCAGAGCATTATGGAGGAAGAGAAAATGGATGGGGACACTTACACTTACCAGAGACAAAATATATGCCCCAAAGCCATGCCCCCAGTGATCTACCCTCTCCAGCCACACCCTGTCTGCCCATAGTTACCACCCAGTCAATCCATTCAACTGGATTAATGTGCTGATTAGGTTAATGTTCTCATAACCCAATGATTTCACCTCTAAACTTTCTTGCATTATCTAACTCATGAACTATTGGGGGACAACTCATATCTAAACCACAACAAGGAGCAACAGAAAAAACTAAGAGCATAGACAAGACACTGGCTGGTTGTCATACATGGGGTAGTAGTAAAGTTAGTTCTTGAATTCGGATTTCTTTCTAGGGCCCTGTCACCCCAAGGTAGCAGTGTAAATGGCCAAATCCTTTGTGTGAGGGAATTTAAAACGCTTATAAAGCTGACAGCATGGCACCTAGAAAATACCAAAGCTTGGCAGAAACTAGGATAAGAGGAAAGATATTCTGAGGATACAGAACAGAGAGAATAGAAACACTCAGGGATGAGTATCACAGACACTGCTGAACCTGACAATCTTTCCTATTCATTTCCTATTCATAACAATCTTTCCTATTCATTTTGCCCTGAGAAAGGGATGTTCTCCAATTGGACCACATCCATCCAACACCAGAAAACATATCTGGTATGGAACGAATCTGTCTTTGTACCCAAGCCACCTTCTCTTTCTGGGCTCTTCTCCTGATTCAGTCATCTGCCTCTACCCTATGCTGCCCTAAGATAAAATCCACATTGTGCATACCCACAATCAAACACCCCTATCCTCTAAGACAGCATTGAACAAAATTCTTTAGCTCCTCAGTGGCCTGTTCTTCAGCTCCCAGTAGAGAAGTCTATTTGACTTGATTGCACCAAACAGAGAATAAAAAAAAACTATTTTAAAAAAATAAGAACTATTAGAGAATCAAGTCAAAGAAATGAAGCTATGATGAAAGAAATTCAAGATTATGGTTGTTGCTAAAATGAGATTGACAAAAGAAGTCCAGTCCTCCCAGCAGGCCTAAAAGTTTACCATGTAGGGAAGAATGCTAACATTTTTTATTATATACTATGTAATAAGCACTATGCTAGGTGTGTTACAAATACTGTCCAATTCAATTCTCTCAATGTTACTGTTTTTTTTGTTAGTTCATTATAGTTATACATGATAGTGTTCATTTTGACATATTCATAAATGCATATAACATAATTTGCTCCATTTCAATCCCCAGAACTTACCCTCTCCCTCCCTTCCTCTTTCCCCCAGACCCGTTTCTCTACTCTATTTGTCTTCATTCTGTTTATTTTTAATTGGTACATTATGGTTACACATAAAAGTGGAATTCATTATGATCTGTTCATACATGCACACAGTTTGGACAATTTCATTCTGTAGTTCCTCCCCTTTCCCATTCTTCCTCCCTCCTCTTGGATCCCCTTCCTCTACTCCACTGTCTTCCATTCTATTTTCATGAAATCTCCTTTCTTAAATTTCTTATTTCTCTCCAGTTTCTTCATATGAGAGAAAAGATTAACCTTTGATTTTTTGAGTATGGCTTTTTTCACTTAGCATGATGTTGTGCATTTCCATCCATTATCAGCAAATGATAACTTCATTCTTTTTTATAACTGAACATAAAATGGGATATCACATTTTCTTTATCCATTCATTTGTTGATGAGCACCTAGGGTAGTTCCTAACTATTGTGAATTACGCTGCTATCAACATTGAAGGAAGGCATTTACATTCCATTTTATAAGTTTAAAAAACCCAGAAAGTTACAGATTTTTAAGAATAATCCTAAGGTCACACAAATATAGAATTTAAACTCATATCTCATAAAGTTCCACTATGACCTACTTTACTTCATTCTAAAAGCCATGAGAAAAGTCTATTTAGTTAACCATGTATCTCTAATAATTAGTAAAGTACTTCACACATAATGAGTATGTGATCAATGACTGATAAATAACTAGTTAAATTAATGAGATTGTCCTTCTATTAATAAATTCATTCATTAAAATTTACTTAATAATTACTATGGCCTGGGCTCTGTGCTGTATTCTGTGGGTGAAAAAAGAATATAGTTTTTGTCTTACAGAAGCTCCTGGTCTGGTCATTCAAAGGCATGAATATATTCAAAGACATAAAGGAAATCACTGACAAATTTGACTATAGAAAAAGCCAAGAACTTATACACAGAAAAATATTATTACATAAATGAAGTTCAAGTGGGAAAATATCCCCACATATAAAACTTACAGTTAATATGTAAAATAAATATTACAAATCAGTAAACCAATGGCAAACCACAGAGAAAGAAATACAAACAGCCAACACCAGTAAAGTGAAAAAATGGCCACAATTGTTTACATTGCCACCCACAGAGATGTGGAGTCCAACACTCTACCTCCTCAAACTAGGCTCAAACCTACCTCCTTGAACCAGGGCAATTCCCTTGCTCAATGAACATTAACAAATGTGACACAGTGCTGGAACAGTGGCTCAGCTGTTTCGGCGCTTGTCTTACATGCACAGGGACGTGGGTTCAAACCCCAGCATCACGTACACAATGAAGTCTCGGAGCAAGGAAAGCCACATGAAAAACTAAATAAAAATGATAAATTGATTCTTTCTCTCTCTCTCTCTCTCTCTCTCACTGACCTCTCTCTCTTAAAAAAAAAATTGACAGAAGCAGAGGCTCAAAGGATTTACCCACTCATTGGTACTGTACTGCAGTTCCATAGAAGCCTGGTGAGATCACCATGAGGAGAAACACAGACCAACCTACTGGAGAATGAGAGACCACATGGAATAGACATGAGCTATTCCATGTAAAATCCAATAGACCAACTGCCAGATATGTGAGTGAGCCAGCCTAGACCATCCAGTCCCAGCCAAGCCATCAGTGGGTCACAGAGATTAGCCAATCCAGCTTAGACCAAGGAATACTTTGGGATGGCTTGTTACTCAGCAAAAGCTAACTGATCTACAATAAACATAGTAAAAGATGTTTAAAAATACAAATTAAGCAGACACTTCATTTGTCTCCTGAAATAGAATGGAGATGTTCATAATATTTCATACAGACTGATAAACAGGAATATCTACATTGTCAAATGTTTTTACAGGATGTGTTTGCAATCTCTTCAGTCAACTTAGTTACATAAAAGTAGCCCCTAAGTCATCACATTATATGTCAGGTACTACTCTAAGTGTGTTACATGATGAATAGGTCCTCATAGCAATCTAATGGAGTAGGTACTATGACTGTCTTCATTTTATAGAAAAGTAGACTAAGGCAAAGAGAGGTTAAGTTCTCTGGCATTATTATGCAGCTAATTAATGGTAGATCTGAGACCTAAATTTAGGTAGACTGGCTTCATATTTAATATATTTACACCAACTCACATCAAAATATATCTTTCAAATATTCAGTGAAGCAAATTTGTTCTTTTTAAGAAATAGTGTTAGAACAATTGGAGATTTGTATGCAGAAAAAAAATTAGTCCTGAACTAAAACTCCTACTTTATTAAAAAATCAACCAAAAATGGTTCGTGTAAAATGTAAAACTAAAAATTTTGGGATATAGTCACCTGATTCTTGACAAAGTTACCAAAAATATAGCTTGGAGAAAAGACAGTCTTTTTAACAAATGTGCTAGGACAACCAAATATTCACATGCAGAGGCATGAGACTAGTCCCTTATCTCTCACTCTGTACAAAAATCAACTCAAAATGGATTAAAGACTTAGGAATAAAACCATTAACCATGCAACTCCTGGAATAAAATATAGAGTCAACACTTGAATAAGCAAGGACTTTCTCAATAGGACTCCCAAAGTTGAGGAAATAATGCCAAGACTTAATAAATGGAACAGCATTAAATTAAAAAGCTTCAACATAGCAAAGGAAACAATTAGGGATGTGAGAATGGGAGAAAATCTTGGCTCACTACTCGTCTGACAGAGGATTAACATCTAGAATATATAAAGAGCTCAAAAAACTTTACACCAAAAAAAAAATCAAATAACCCAATAAACAAATGCACAAATGAATTAAACAGACACTTCTCAAAAGAAGAAATACAAATGGCCAACACATGCATAAAAAATGTTCACTATCATTAGCAATTAGGGAAACACAAATCAAAACTACACTGAGATTTTATCTCATACCAGTCAGAATGGCAGTCATCAAGAATACAAATAATAAATGCTGGAGAAGATGTGCAGGGAAAGGAACACTTTTACACTGTTGGTGGGAATGTACATTGTACAATGGCTATGGAAATCAGTAGAGAGGCTCTTCAAAATACTAAGCATGGAACCACCATATGACCTCATTGTACTACTTTTTGGTATTTACCCTGAAAATTAAAGTCATCTTATTACAACAATACATGCATAGCCACATTTATAGTAGCACAATTCACAATAGATAATCTATGGAAACAGTCTAGGTATCCATCAACAGATGAATGGATAAAGAAAATGTGGTATCTATATACAAGATGGAGTTTGATTTAGTCATAAAGAAAAATGAAATTAGCATTTTCAGGAAAAAATGGATGTAACTAGAGACCATTATGTTAAGTGAAAGAAGTCAGACTCAGAAGTTTAAGGGTTGTATATTTTCTCTCATATGCAGAAACTAGAGAGGAAAACAAAGGTTGGGGTGGATCTCCCAAAAATCAAAGGGAGGGGGCTGGAGCAGTGGCTCAGCAGTTATGGCTCTTGCCTGCTATGTTCAAGAACTTGGTTTGAGCCCCAGCACAATGTACACAACAAAGTGTTAGAACAATGAAAGTCACATGAAAAACTAAATAAAGTTAATTCTCTCTCTCTCACTGTCCCTCTCTTTAAAAAAAAAAAATCAAAGGGAGATCAGTAGCGGAAAGGGACCAAGCAGTGAGAGGGAAGGAGGGGGGAAATGCTGGGGAGAGATATTGACCAAATTATATTATTATATTGTGTTCATGTATGAATATGTAACAACAAACACCACCAATATGTACATCTATAATGCACCAACAAAAAATGTGAAAAAAACAAAACTTTTGGGATATTGGAGAAAATCTTCATGATTTGGAATTAGGCAGTCAGTGATTTGTTAGCCATGACACCAAAAGTTTGATGCATAATAAAAAAAGAAAACCACAAATTAAACTTTATAAAAAATTTAAGTCTTTAGTTTATGAAAGACATGTTAAGAAAATAAAGATATTAGACATTACCACATGCTAATTAAAATCATAACAAGATGCTACTATAAACTTACTAGAATAGCTCAAAAAAAAAACCCTAAGAATATCAAGTACTAGCCAGAATATGCAGTGACTTTAATTCTCATCTATTGTTAGTGGTAAAGTAAAATGGAAAACATGGTCACTGGAAAATGGTTTTACAGTTTTTATGAAACTTAACATTCATTTATATATCTCCCAGAAATCCCACTCCTAGATATTTCCCCTACGGAAGTAAACAATTTATATTCATCTAATGTGTGCTTATTGCATCTCTGTTTATTCACAAACACTCCAAACTGGAAATACTCAAATATACTTCAATACACAAATGTATGAACAAGCTGTGGTATATCCAGAAAACTTAGCAATAAATGTGTATAAAGAATTGATAATTAAAACACCGTGTTATTATGCCAAATAAAAGGCGTTGGTATCAGAAGGCAACCTTTGGTACGAGGGCATTCACAGAACATTCTCCAAAAGGCAAGCATATAGGGATAAAGAAGAGTGTTACCAGAGAGAGGCTGGGAGAGACTTTACTACAAAGGGGCAGCATTAAAAAAAAAAAGATTTTGGGACAATCGAACTGTTCTGTATTCTGCTAGTGTCAGCAGTTACAAAAATATATGTTTTAAAAGTCACAGATGAACACGTACCAAAAAATCAGTAATATTGGATGTTAACTTTAAAAATTTTAATTAAAATGTATTGGCCAGAATTACTGGTAAAAATATACAAAGATACATCAAGGATATAACCACACATTAGAAATAATACTAAGTTCAATGACAAGGGTGTGGCTAAATAAAGGGTTATACACATAATGAAGTATTATAAGCTTGTATAGAAGGATGTCCTTGATGTATCAAGTAAAGACAACAAGATGCAGTGCACATACGTGATCTCATTTTGGCCAAAATAAATAGAAAAGCCTAGAAATCATGCATAAACCTGATAACATTAATAGTTCTGGATAATGAAATAGCCAGGTACAGGGATCAGAGTGAGGTGGAAGAAACATAGATAGATATTCGCTTAGTGGTTTACATACTTAGTATTATATTTCTTTTATAATTTTAAAATAAAGATTATTGTTTACAATTTAATAGCAACATTCTAATTAGTCATTGCCTTGCCTCTCTCCTTCTTTAATGACTCCTGAAGCAAAGGACTGCTTTGTCCACCTTCAACTCCCCAGCACCATGCACTGATTAGCAGACTGTACCTCTGTTTCATATGTTTGAGTTGAACTGGAAGAATTTCAACAGTAAGAGAAAGTAACACATCTCCAATGCAGGTGGCTATTTTATGAATTACTAATTACCTGGCACAATCAACTACTTCTGAGACGGTAAAGCAGTTATGAAAGCTTTGGTCTTGAAGGTCCGTCTCATTTTCCTCATTTGTAAAATGGGAAAACAGCTTTGAAATTATTGATTTTTGTGCAAAAGGACATTTTTATCAGCATGGTACAAAGTCAGTTTGATCAAGTAAATCTGTATGAAACTATGTTCTGTGTCATCCACCAAGAAAGGACTACAAATGGCTTTGTGTCCTGCCTACCCTCCCTCATTCTGTAAACCCACTCTGGCAGGAAACAGGCTGATCAAGAGCTAAGGAAGATTCCCTCAGCTTCCCTAAAAAGTCCTTTAATTCTTGCCCTTTCTTTCAGGGCTCACCTTAACAGGAGACCAATTCTCTGTACATGCAAGTGACTCTGGAAAAGCAGTTTTGCATCCAGCTGGGAGGTGGAGCAGCCTTGGAGGAACAGGGCCAAGGAGTGTACTTGAAGAACCTGAGCAGTTGCCCATGGGCCTTTCCTCTAAGTTTCAGGGAACTGCTTACCCGACCTAACCCAAGGGCTCTGTCTCTGGGCCTAAGAACATACCCTTACATTTTCTTCCTTAACTTTAAAAGTCGTCAGTCTGTGAACAGTTAATATTCTGCTTCTGACAACAGTTTTGTGGAATGTTTTTGATTTTAAAAATCCAACTGAATCTGTCTTTAAGCCCATGCTTTAGCTTTAAAGTGGTGATCAGAATATCCTAATAAGAATGTTGTGGAGATAAAGACTTTTATGTGAAAGCGCCTGGTATAGACAAAACTATTTCCTAGGGAAAGGCCAAGTAACTTACTTGGCATTCTGGAATAGCAGAAAACTAACCTGCTGTTTTCTCCCAAATAAATCTTTTCATTAGTAAATATAAAGCATAACAGTGAGAGAAACATCGCAAATCTTTTGCTCAATGGGCCTTCTCTACAGGGCCCTTTGTTTCTCTTCCCATTGGAGCAGGACAGTAGCTCTGCATTCTGAATCATCAGTCCCCCTGGCTCACTAACAGTCATGATCGTCTCTTGGAGGAAGAGGGTGACCGGCCCCTATAGCCTCATATCTTTTGGTTTAGGAATTCCTTTATTGTAGGAATCTATTACCCCTCAGGCTTAATGTGAATTATTTCCGTGACTGAGTGCCACCTATTTGGGTAGCTTGTTTGACCATATTCCCTTTAGTCCATCAAAAGAAATATCCTGTACACTTCCAAACTCGGATACTTTTACCAATTGTGTTCTATATCACCTATGTCCCTATCAAACTCATACTAAATGTCTCACGAAATATCAAGAGGGAAGTTCTTATTGAGAAGGCTCTTGAAATATCCTGGATTTGACCATATTTAGGGTAATTCTCTTGAGCCTCTACCAGGTCCCACATTTCTTCCAATGACAGTGTCATTTCAAACACACTGGGAGCTTTTTAGGAATCATGTCTGGAATCTTTGCATGAGCTATATTCCCTGTCTACACTGCCCTGCTCCAGTGTCTCCTCTGTCCATAGTCAACTGGCTGATTCCTGCTTTGCCCCCAGGACTTAAGTGGTATACACACCTACCCAGGAAAACCTGTTGGATGCCACAGTGTAGGGTCGGTGTCTTACTAGTTTGGCATGGACTTGGTACCTGCCAGGCACAGCAGTGTGACAGGATTTGATCTAACACACAGCAGCTGCCATGCATTTCATGACACTAGTGGCTCAGGAGAGCAACTCTTCCTTTATCTTCCTAAGTAGACAATGTAAGATCAGCACAGGTTGTTCCAGCAGCAAGGAGAAAGAGCCTATCTATCTGTGCGTAACTTGGGGGAAAGCCATGCAAAACTGAAAGCCAGAGATTTCATTAAGTGTTCTGGTCAGATATTCTGGGCATGGGTGGGGGCCATCTTAAAGTCACATATAGTACACAATTGATTTACCTTTTCTTTCTTGAGATAGGGTCTTTCTGTGCTATCCAAGCTCAAGTGATCCTCTTGACTCAAATTGTTGGGTCTAGAGGCATGAACCACCATGCTGGCTAGTATACAAATTTAGATATTATACTGTAAGTTTTTCACTTGCTAAGACTAGGCAATTCCTGGGTTCTCCTCTTCAATTTCACAAGGTATCCCCTCCTCAAGCTACCCTCCACCCTTCTATACCCAGCTCAGGATCCACAGAAACTGCCTGGGTCACGTTGAGTATAGCTAATGGGTTACACCAGCACAATGGGAGGGTGGAAGGAGAATGGGAGAAGGGTGATTATTCCCCCAACTCCCTCCCTAGTGAGCCTTCTACAGACGTCACAACTCTTTTGGTCAGTCTCCTCTTGTCACTTCTTTGCAAGTTCAACAAATGCTCCTTCCCTTTGCACCTTCAGATCTACATTCATTCTAAGCAACACTCACAAATAGATAAAAACCAAGCTTTCTATAGATTGGCAGGGAGATAGAGGAGCCTAGCTTTGAGCCTACTCCCCCAGCTTCAAAGCAGTCCCTTAAACACCTCCCTTGAGCTGCTATTTCCTTAAGGAATACAATTTGCAAAGCCCCACTATCAAATTTTGCTAGTTTTATTTTTCAATAACAGTGTTTCAATTGCACATGAATAATTACTAAAAGTATTTTAATAACATAATAGGTATAAGTTATTAAATACCTAACATAGTTCAGAACCTTAAATGCGTTGTTTTACTTAATTCTCACAACTACCAAATGAATTGACATTGTATACCCATTGTGCAGATGAGGAAACTGGCTTGGACAAAATAAGGAACAGTGATGACTGAATGAGACCTCAAGTGTAAAACATGAAAGCAGTTAGAATTCAGAACCCGTCCTTTTCCCTGACAGAACTCAGAACAGTGGGTGTACTATCGGACTGAGGATCCATTTGCCTCAATTCCTGCTTCCCTCCACAAGAGAACTCTATCAACCTTGTGCAAAACTTTGAATCTAAAATACTAGGTTTCTCTTGGAGCTTATTTCCCCTTCACTCTCCTTGCCCAAACTCAGCATTTGGCTCTGGTCTTAGCCCAGAGATTTGGCCTGACCAGTGCTATGGAAGACCTCACTTCTGCTTTCATGGTGAACTCATCAATGCTAGAGTTTCAGTGACTGCCTGTTCCAAATCTAGGTCGTTCATTTTAACTTCTTTCCAAGTGTAAGCACATTATGATAACACCTACTGGATCCTACAGAGGCTATTTAAATGCAATATGTCCAGAATGAACTCAGCATATTTTCTCTTTATTTCCCTCTATTCCTTCCTCATTTCTCAAAGACCCACCTTTTCAATCACAGGTGCTTGCAACTCTGAGCTCCTGCCAACAATTCTCTGCTCCTCACTATTTATATTCAGACCCCATATCTTGTCCATCCTAGCTGTTTACAGACTCTCATATACAACTCCTTTCATACCTTCATTCCCTTTCACATGAACAAATGCAAAATTTTAGTACCAACAGTCTCTCTAGTCCCAGATTTCTGAAGTTTTCCTTTTCCTGGCAATGCAATTATTTCTTCTACCAAAGATGCCCTTCCCTACATGTATTAATCAGTGGTAGGCTGGGCATAAAATCCCAGAAACTCAGAAGGCAGAGGCAAGAGGATTGCAATTTCAAAGCCAGCCTCAGCAACTTAGCAAGGCACTAAGCAACTTAGAAAAAAAAACAACAACTATAACAACAACCAAAAAAAACCTCCGTGGAAAAGGATTTCTATATTTTTCACAACTTAAAATATAAAGTTCATGTATAGATTGCCATAACAGAAAATCCAAACCCATCACATTTATTTATTGATTATAGAAAACACAGAGGATTTTAGGTTGTAACAAATGTGAAGTCATATTTACTTAACAACATCATGTAATGGAAATATACCCACATACTTCAGTCTGACTCTCAGATTGAAAACGTCATCTGACTGGCAACCGATAGCCTCTCCCAGCTTCACTCTTAAAGACAGGGAAATGAAGAGCTGCAACTACAGTGCTGAGCAAGACTTCCATTCAACCTATTGTCACATCTAGTAACCACAAAGGCAATGGAATTAGACTGAAAAATGGTTGTTCATCATTAAACCATTTTAATGTCAGCACTGCCCCTCAAAAATTGAAACTGAGGTGCTGGAGTGGTGGCTCAGCGGTTACAACGCTTGCCTGGCATGTGCGAGGACCTGGGTTCAAACCCTTGTACCACGTACACAACAAAGTGTTGGACCAATGAAAGCCACATGAAAATCTAAATAAAATTGATTCACTCTTTCTCTTTCTCTCACTGCCCCTCTCTCTCTTAAAAAGAATTGAAACTGTGTACCGTAGAAAGCAAATTGAATCTCAAATTCATAGTAAGTTAGCAAAGACTCAGAAGGAAAGAGGAAGGATGAAAATGTGCAGGGTCCCTCACTAATACCTAAGTGCTCAAAATATGGTTTCATTATTACTAGAAATAGAGAAGTATGTATTAAAGAGTACTTTTGAAAAACTTCAAGGTAACCAGTAATAAAATTTTAAAAACAGGACATATACATCACAAATGACTAGGGAAGATAAATATAAACAAATTCTAAGCCAAATAAGCAAATAATGGAGAAAAAAAGCTAAAAGGAAGCAGTAGGGAAATATAAAACAAATCAAAGCAGGAATTAGTATTCCAGAAGTTAAGATGAAGCATTATTGATGGTTTAAAGATAGAATTTTAAATTGGCATATAGAAAGATCAATACAGATGATGGAAAAAAGTCTTCTAAGATGAGGCTAATGGGAGACCTGCTTAGAAAAAAAATCACAAAATCCTAAAATCAAAGGAATGCGCAAAGAATTTATCAAGAAATGAAATGGGGAAAAAGCCAAAAAATAAAGAAAAGAAAGCAAAGGTAGTAGTATGAGTTCCAGAAAATGTAGAATTTAAGATAAAAGGCATGAGTCAGAGCAAAGTCTATCTTTTTCATGTTGATGGAAAATAAAGCCCATAACAGAAGAATAGTGGTTATGCATCTTGGCTTCAAATCAGAGAATCAAATATATAAAGAAAACTCTGGTAAAAACAAGAAGAATGTAAGGAAATCACAGTAGCTTTTGGAAGACAGTATCACATCTCTTAAATTCTGACAGATGAACTAAAGTAAAAAAAAAGTCAAAGATAAAACTTGAATTAAAGTTATATAATTATTTCATAATTATCACTCTTTACCATAAAACAGGAAATTCAACTTCTTTTTTCCTAAAACATTGATGCTGTACTTACCAAAAGTGACTAGGGCCCCACAGAGCAACACATTTTTAGCAATCAGAGGTTTGTTTTTTTTGTTGTTGTTGTTGTTGCTGTTTTATTTTAGATGCTGGGGATTAAACAAACACAGGGCCTCATGCATGCTAGGCAAGCATTGTATCACAAAGCATGGGCTGGAGCGGTGGCTCAGTGGTTATAGCGTTTGCCCGGCATGCGTGAGTACATGAGTTCAAACCCCAGCACCACGTACACAAGGAAGCCTTGAAGCAACGATAGCCTTATGAAAAACTAAATAAAAAACTGTTTCTCTCTCTCTCTTTAAAAAAAAAAAATCACAAAGCAGTCTTCTAAATAATGATTCATAAGGAACTCTACTTTCAAAATTGCTATGAGTCCAAAACTGCTTTCAGAGACAATGTTATAGTTTTAAATATTTGCTATTATAAACAAACCAAGAATTTTGCTCAGAAAACCATTTTAAAAGAACTAATAAGACTCAAGAAAGGCAGAGATAAAGAAATAAAACTAAATAAAGGGGGAAATTGAGAATTCTGAGATGGTTCTTCATATGGATACAATTTACAATAGCAAGCCTCATATCTATTTTGAACGAACACTGAGTAAAACAAGAGGTAAAATAGCTCTTGTTGAAAAGATACCTTAAATTACAAGAAAATCCTATATGCAATTCTCAGCTAATCTTAAAATACACATAAAATTTTTTTATTAGGAAGCACAAATCCCTAAAATTAAACTTAAAAAGTAAAAGCCTCAAATATATTACCCAAAATTCACAGGGCCAGCCTGTTTGCTAATGATTTTATGTAATATGAGAATATTTCTTGAAAGGCAGAAAGCTACCAATTAATTTAAGCTGAAATAATCCTTTTACTTAATCTAAAATAGCAGAAAACCAAAAATTACTCCATCTCTCACTAAGTAAAAAAAAAGCAAAAAAAAATCTGTAAAATTAATACAGGAGTTCAGCAATTTATCAGGTGATCTATCTGCTATGGTTATTATGGATTTATCCCCAGAGGCCATGAATGTTTTAATATATCACAACTGTATTAATATATGACCTAATAACACTACATGAAATGTACAGCTTCCACATGAAATCATTTATGAAGTTTCACCAAAAGACAAAAGAAGATTTAAAGACAAAGAGATGTTTCATGTTAAGTGGAAATGTTGGAAAAGCTGAAAACTCTGCCCGAATACATAAATTTAACAAAATCCCAATCAAAATTCCAACAGGTTACACAAAAAGAAAGAGGATAGACAAAGAGAAAGACCAAGCAACACAACAGGCGGCTGAAGGACTTGATAAATACAGGTGTCTCATACTTAACATGAGTTGCTTATATTGCCCCCAGAATAATCCACCTGTTTCAATTCATCACTTCAGTGTGTTCTGCTCACAATGCATTGTCTGTGCCTGTGTTTACGATTATGTCTATGTGTGCCTCTGTGTGTGTGTGTATGTGTGTGTGTGTGTGTGTGTGTAGGTAGGTAGAAATTGTTGCTATTGTGCTTAATTGAGGTTAAAGGTCAGATTGCAAATCTGGATGGATATCAAGTTGAACAAAGAAGCACAAGCAGGAGTGAGAAAGGGGAAGAATGAATTCCACTAAACCCGAACTGAAGCCCCAGCTCAGTGTTGGAGGAAGCCATGAGAATGTAAGTGCCCTGGGAATTCACAAGGGAAACCTTGCAGAGGGCATCTGAATTCCACAAAGAGCGATATAAAATTCTATCTTATCTAGAAAATGTTAACAGTGACTCTGGACGGTGGTATCGTATGCACAGAATAAAAAGATAAACATTTTAAGAATTGAATTCTTTAGAAAGCAAGCAAACAACTTGGGCTCTACCCGCTAAGCGTTGGATTTATATCAGCACCTTCATCATGGTGACATGCCTACATTGTCTTCTGCCTCCTGATTCCCCGGAGGGCCATGCCTATCTCAGAGCACGCAGATCGGATCACATTGCAGGGCTGGGAAGCTTGGCACTGCTGAGCATGAGAGCCATGCAGTGTGGTTCGTGGTCAGAGGCTGCGCAACGAGTTTGAATTCTAAATCTGTCACTGATCACCTTGGTAATTCAGGACCATAAGCAAGTGATTTAGCATCTGCCTTGAAGTGGTCATCCACAAAATGGAGGTGATGACACTAGCATTTTCCTGAGGATGAATAAATGTATACACACAAAAATTTTCTTGTAAATTTTATGAAAGCTGTAATGAGTGTGTGGTAAGGCTGGCATTAGGGGGAGAGGGATGGGGAAAGGTTGATAAAGAGAGACTAAGGAGAAATAAGTTAAGAATTTTTTTTGAGAATCAATTTTATTTAGTTTTTCATGTGGGTATCATTTCTCTGACACTTTATTGTGTACATGGTGCTGAGGTTTGAACCCACATCCTTATGCATGCCTGGCAAGCACCATAATCATTGAGCCAATGCTCCAGTCCGTAAGTTAAGATATTCTATTCACAGGAAGGTGACTATTAATAATGACCATGTTCTGTATGTTTTGAAAAAAACTACCAAAAAAAGGATTTTAAATTTCTCACCATAAAAAATGATAAACACTCAAATAGATATATTTACCCTGATTTATTTTCAAAGAGAGAGAAGGAGAGAGAGAGACAGAGGGGGTAATCAATTTTATTCATTTTTTCATCTGGTTTTTATTTCTCCAACACCCAGTTGTATACACTGTGCTGGGGTTCAAACTTGGGTCTCTGTGCATGCCAGGCAAGCTCACCAACTGCTGAGCCACCACTCCAGCCCCAAACCACCACAGCAGCCCCTACCCTGATTTGAATATTAAATAATGTGTAAAGGTACCAAAACATCACTTGGCACCCCATAAATATGCAAGTTCATGTCGCTCGCCCCTGGGTTCTGGAGCGGGGAGCGGCGGAACGGCCTCGCAGGACCTTAGCCATTCCCCGGGGGGCCAGCAGAACACTGGGAACCGGGCGCCAGCAGGACAGGGCTGGGGATGGGGGAAGAGGAGTCGCTCCCCGCAGCATTCCTGTGCGAGGAGCGGGCAGAACGACCTAGTGAGCCGTCCTCCGAGGGGCCGAGTTAGGGCAGGGATGGGGCGAGGAGTCGCTCCCCGCTGCACTCCAGAGCAAGGAACGGGCAGGATGACTCAGCAAGCCTGCGCCATCCTCTGAGGGGCTGAGTTAGGAAGGGTTGGGGAGCCGGGAACAAGGGGGTGAATGCCGGAGGCTGGAACACGGGACCTGCATCTTCTACCGCTGCTGATCTCTCTGACGTCTCTGCTGCTGCTGCTGCTGTGGCTTCTTCTGACAGCTGCTTCTTCTCTGACTGCTTCTGTGGTCTCTTTCTTCAGGACACAGCTGCTTGCTTTTCCTCGGGCTACTGATGCGTCTCTGGCTGCTTTCTCTTCTTTGGCTGCTTGCTTCTTTTGGCTGCTTTCCTTGCCTGACTAGCTGCTACTCTATTTATCCATTACAATAACCAATAGAGTACAATGCAAACACCTTTCTCCAATTGTAACAAATGAGTGGCCGAATAGCTTAGTCATGTGGTCAGGCAATTTGCTAATTACAAGCTAGCTGGACCCCTTAGAGTTGTTTACCACCAATTCTTCTACAAGCCAGCTGAACCTCATGTTCCCAACAGGTTCATATGTAAATTAATAAAAGTTTGGTACAGATAGTGGAAGTCAATAAATGATTACAATAATGATTATGATATGACAAAGGTAATGGGTGATTTGTGACTACATGAAGATATAAGACCGACAAAGAGAAAACAGGGTCCACTCCCCTGCAAAATGGTTAAAATCAATCTCCCTTGAGGTGATATCCTGCCTGCAGAACCCATCCTAGGGAAAAGGTAATGTTTGTGAGAGCATTTTTATCTTATAGCTAGAATAAGGTTGAAAGAATAAGCTAAAAAATACTACCCAGCTCAATAAAGGTAATATTAAGACAAGAATTTTTTTATAACAATTTTGTCCTTTTTCTCATGTTATAACAGTGCAGGGAAGCAATACAAACATGGGCATGAAATGAGCCACAGTTGGCATTTATGCTTCTGAAAACTCAGATCTGGGCTCCTTCTAAGTCCTGGCATCCTGGACTGCATTGTTAAAGCTTCCATTCTCTATTTATTAGATCCTCAGATGAATCTTAGTCTTGAGTTATGAAAACAAGTTTAAATTTGTGAACTATTCAGTGATGATATTTGACTCTATCGAAGGATGACACATATTTTTAGTCAAGAGTTACAACTAGAAAACAAGATTTAAGTGGGTTCTAGGAACTGAAATCTAAAATCTCTGGAGTCAAAATTTTAAGCTATGACTAATCAGCCCAGAGCCCTAGGTTTCAGATAGAATCTGATTCTCCTCATCTGGGTTCCTAAAGGCATTAAAAAGTAGGTTAAATTGATTATAGTGCTTAGATTTTGGAATATAGAATGTGATCAAAGAAAGCCAAAATTTTGCTTTATAGTTATGTGGTTAAAATTCAAACTTGGCTGAGGTTTGTGTGGCTAATTTCAAAATTTTAGTGTTTGAAAGGGAGAAATGCTGAAATGTTGCTTAGAAGGAAATAACCACATGCTTAAGATAGTCCCCAAGCTCCCAAAGCACGTCAAGTTGTGGGTAATGAATCTCAGAGTAAACGAGATGATGTTAGCTCTCTAATCCAATTGTATGTGATATTAATACCAATAGAGCAGTAGTTCATACACCCAAAATTCTTCCTAGCAAAGATGTTTCACCACACCACTGACAAGAATCAATATAATGTACATGACTTTATCAGAACAATCTGTCAAAATTCCCAGGTCTTACCAGCCTTTTCATACAGTTATGACTATCTGATTTCCAGTTTAAAGCAAAAGGAAAATGCAAATCAACTTTTCATGCTTCATAGTTCAAATTCAAACCCAGACTTCTAACTCCTAGCCCCGTGGCCTGTAACTGCTCATGCAGGCTACCCATCTATCATTCTGGGTCTGGCTGTCTTTGCCAGAGCAAATCCTACAACTCATATCAGTAGTTTCCCAATGTGTTCTTATTTAATCAGAGGCAACATTTTACCAAATGAAATACTTTAAGTAAAGGGGGTGAGGTCCAAAGACTCCCAGACCTGGGTCACACCCTCACCAGCTGTCCTAGCCACTTAGTTCCCTCTTTGGAACAGCCAAGCCCTATTAAGCAAGTATGAAGCAGAGACCTGCCTTTTTTTTTTATTCAGAAATTTATTTGTTGAACAATCAAACAAGCTTCTAACAAAATTATATATATAAATTCTGAAATTTAGATTCACCCTCAAGAGCCCTCCCCAATTACCCACCCTTATCCCTCCCCTACTCCTTCCCAATACACCTCTACAAATTTAATGGGAGTCATGGGGGAATAAGGCATGCCGTAGCAACTGATTAGGATGCAATTACTAAAGGCAGCACCCAAGTGAGGACATGTGCTACATGGTATTATAACAAAGAAAGGGGCCTGGTGGAAAGTTGTGGAGGGCAATGATGGGTTACAGTCCTCACCTTACTCCCACTCAGCCATCAGTGGCTCCTAAGGTTTATAAGAAAGAGGGCGAAGAACTGAAAAAGCAGAGTACATGACACTCCCTTCTGAGGATGGGAACTCCTAGACGTGCCCAGCTGTTTCATGAACCTAATAAACCACAACTTGTGCAGCACTTTTTAAGTTAATAGTGTACAGGTTAAGTTCTAATCCCATTTCTGGTGTTCACCCTCACACTTTCCCCTTCCTCACTCTACTTCAAGTTTATCTAAGTGACCAGACTTATTTCAGGTCTTACCCAGCAATATGGCAGCAAAGAAAACCTGCATTAGCTCTATGACTGCTTTCTGTGCGGTTTCTTCTAGTTCATGGTTGATAATCCTATAGTTAAGACCTCTATTTTGTGGCTGGATTGGTGGCTCAGTGGTTACAGTGCTTGCCTGGCATGCATGAGGACCCCAGCACCACATATACAACTAAGTGTCAGAAAAACAAAAACCAAATAAAAATTGATTCTCTCCCTCTCCCTCTTAAAAAACAAAACAAATCTCTATTTTTCTCTCTCCCAGCTCCCATAATACGAAAGAGCATGCACAACTGTGTTTCTATTTAAAGGTTATAGTTACATGATGTTTAATCCAAACAATTAAACCTGTCTCTCATTCTCTCCATCCCTCTATACAGATGTCTTCATATATCATTAAGCAGAACA
>PVKS010000848.1:49463-81706 GCA_004027875.1 Aplodontia rufa | reverse complement strand
ATTTTTACCCCAAAATTTCTAAAATCAATTGAATATTATGAAAGACACATTTCTGTCTCTTTTTGCCTTAGTTCAGTTGCCAATCTGAATATCCCCAAGAAAACGCTGAGGGAAGAGATCATCTCTGAAATCTCAATTTCTATAAAAACACTGCATCAATGATTACCATAGTCAGAAACATTTTATGTACTCAAAATAGAAAGCAGTCCTGATAAATGTAGGAAATACTTTAGAATAAAAATCTGGGGCTGGAGTGGTGGCTCAGAGCTTATGGGCTTGATTGGCATACACGAGTACGCGAGTTTGAACCCCAGCACCATGCACACAACAAAGTCTTGGAGCAACGAAATCCACATGAAAAACTAAATAAAAAAATTGTTTCTTTCTTTCTCTCTCTCTCTCTCTCTCTCTCACTGTCCCTCTTTCTTGAAAAAAAATCATTTGTATTTCTAAGATTACAAAAGTAATGCATTTAATGGTTTTTTAGCGCATTCGAAATACAAATTATTTTTAAATACTTATCTTCGTTGTGAAATCTTTTTTCAAACACTAGATCAGGTTTATTCAAACACAGTGAGGAAAAAATGGTCATAAAAAAACTTTTTTTACCTCTTGCAAACATTTTAATATATAGCCTTCATTTTTTCTTCTAGAATATATATAGGCAAAAACTGCAGAAATCAACATACAGTTATTTCTAGGTTAAAATCTAATATGATTTCATCTCTTGAATGTTCATTTAATCTTATCATAACATTTTAAAAGCTCTTGCTGTACATTGCCAAGTTCTTTCTAAAAGTTGCAGTGTAGGAGAACAAATCTTTCACCAGTCCTGATATGTGTTATTGAGTGTTCTCACTGGCTTTTAATCTTTGCTAGCTTGACCCAGAAAAATGATATCTTGTTTTGATTTTATTTTCTTAGTGAATTTTTTCACAAGCTTATTAGCCATTTTTATTTTCTCCTTCGTGAATTATTTGTTCCTATCAAGTTTTAAAATTTTAGTTCAATTTCAATGAGCCTTTTTTAACAAAAATTATTTTAAAATTTTATTTGCTATACTTTTGTAAGAAATTCTCAATTTTGTTGAATATAAAGATTCACTTATTGTTGGATTGTTTAAGTCTTTATATAGTGGATTTATTGATTTCTATCTTTGTGGTTTTTTCATTGTTTTTAAACTTAAGTCTTCCATGTGGAAATTCACCATAGATTCAGTTCTACCTTCTTATGATGGCTAGGTTTTTTAACATTTAATCCTCTTGGAATTTATCTTGGTGTGTGGTAACCAGGCATGACAGATGGCATAGGGATAGGTTGAAAGGAGACATACAGGATGAGAGTGGCCATGATGTACAGTACAGATTTAAAGTCCCCTCTCACATAGATTAAAGGCCAGATTCAAAGAATCACTTTTACATACTTTGATCAGAAACAGCACCATTAAATCAGGCATTAGACTTTATCCGCAGATCCATAAGTAACTTCTTTCCTGACCTGGATGTAAGAACCAGCAAGAGAATGACTTTACTCAACAAAAATATATTCTTGTACCAGTGGAACAGAATAGAAGATCCTGAGACAAACCCCCATATCTTTAACTATTTGTTATTTGATAAAGAGGGCAAAAGCATAGTGTGGAAGAAAGATAGCCTGTTCAACAAATGGTGTTGGACAAATTAGACAGCCATGTGTAGACAACTGAAGCTGGATCCTTACCTTTCGCTCTGCACAAAAATTAAATCAAAATGGGTCAAAGACCTGGATATTAAGCCAAAAACCCTAAATGTACTAGAAAAAGAAGTAGGAACAACATTACAGGACATAGGAGTCGGAGGCGCCTTCCTTAACAAAGCTCCCATGGCTCAAGCAGTAAAGTCAAGAATAAATGAATGGGATGCAATTAAACTAAAAAGTTTTTACACAGATTTAGTCAAGAGTATCAAGAGAGAACCTACAGAATGGGAGAAAACCTTTGCCTGTTACACCTCAGACAGAGGGCTAATATCCAGAATATACAAAAAGTTAAAAAAGCTAAACACCAAAATCACAAATAATCCAATCAATAAATGGGCTAAGGATCTAAAAAGAAACTTCTCACCAGAGGAAGTCCAGAAAGCCCATAAATATATGAGAAAATGTTCTACATTATAAGATATAAGAGAAATGCAAATCAAAACTTCAGTAAGAACTCCTCACTCCTATAAGAGTGGCAAAAATGAAAAATTCGAACAACAACAGATGCTAGAGGGGCTGTGGGTAAAGAGGAACACTCGCTGCTGGTGGGACTGCAAACTGCTTCAGCCACTCTGGAAAGCAGTGTGGAGAATCCTCAAAAATTTAGGGATGGAACCACCTTATGACCCAGTTATCCCACTCCTGGGTATTTTCCCCAAAGAGTTAGAATGAGCATATTATAGCGATGCGACTTCATCAATGTTTATAGCAGCTCAATTTACTATAGCTAGATATGGAACCAACCCAGATGCCCCTCACTTTATAAATGGATACAAAAACTTTGATACATATATACAATGGAATACTACTCAGCCATTAGAGAAGACGATATTATGACTTTTGAAATCAAATGTATGGAGATGGAAAAAATTATGCTATATGAAGTCTCCCAATCTCAGAGACTCAAAGTTCGAATGGTTTCTCTCATCTGTGGGAGCTAGAATACATCGGGAAGCAGTATGTTCGATGGCTAGGCAATAATAACTTCAAATTGTATGATTCTTAACGCAATAGGGGGATGATTGCCTAGGATATCTGGAGGCGTAGGGTGGGGGACAGGGTTGGGGGAGAGCCTAGGATGAATATGTAGGAGACTGGAGGGTGGGAATATGGGGGAATCATCTCAGAAGGAGATGTCTGACCTCCACGAGATATCCATTTAACTCAGGGGTTCTTCTGGGGGAAACAGCAACATGGGGAACCCAAGCTGGGCATCCATGATATGGCATTAGCCTTGGATAACTAAGTATATATACATGTGTTCTTGAATGTTTGATAATGTTTTCCCCTCAACTGTAATTCCATATTCATCTAATAAATTTTTAAAAATTCTTGTGATTTGCATTTTAAAGTTTTAATTACTTCATCTACATGTCATACTCTCCATCAAATCCCTACAGTCACATAGTACTACTTAGGTTCACAAAGCAGAACAGAAATAGGGAAATTACTAGAGATTTTTCATCAAAAATCAATAAGAGATTATCCTATTTGGTAACAATCAACAGGCGCAAGCATCAACACAAAGGAGAACTAAAAACACTGTCTAAGTTCAAGTCTCTGTTGCACTGATCTTAACATGTATAAATACACCTAGCTAAGATATTGCTGGTGTCTTCTCCAATACCCCTGCTCTAGCCTGTCTGAGTGTACTTCTTTCTTTAAAAAAATTAATCCATGCCTCATTTTGACCCATCCTCAAATTCCTTTTTGCAATATCAAGAACCTCGTGGCCTGGGTTGAGTTCCACCTCTATTTTGGGGGACCTCTTTGGGACTTTTGTCCCTGTGACAGTAAGAGATATTAAAAAAAAATAATTTTTTCTAACAGGAAACAAATTTTCCTAGAGCTATTATTCCTTTCTCCACTGATTTGTATCCTTCAGAAAATGTTAAAATGTCATATGAATGCAGGACCGATTCTGGCCTTTCTACTCTGTTGATTTGTGTTTCTAAACGCTTAGGAAGACAGTCCACTGCCATCAGTATTATATTCCACTTTAGGACCTAGTAGAACTATTCCCATTGCTCGTGTTTTTCAGAATTTTATCAGTTATTTTTCCTGCTGCAGATTATATCTTTATTCTTCCAGATAAAAGTTACAATTATTAAAAATTTCAAAAACTATAACATTGGGGATTTTGATGGGAATTATCAGCTAGCAATGTTTAGAATGTAAGGATGAAAAATATAAAAGTTTGCTGTGAAAATCACATCAGTTTTGTGGAGGGAGCGGGGAATGTGTATGCCTATGTACTGGGAACTGAATCCAGGGCCTTAGGCAGGTAAGTATGTGATCCACCACTGAGCTACAACCTCATATTACAAAAATGTCTCTTTCCCCAAAGTCATCAGTTTAGTGGAAATAGAATCATTTACTGAATACCCAGTGTGGTTAGGGACTGGGCTAAGCTCCACAGAAACTACAGAAATCAGGGATCATGCTTCCAAGATGAAAAAATGTTTACTCTGTCAGGAATAACTGGCAGAGACTGTAATAGGGAGTGGTAACTCACCAGGGGCCTTGCACTTCTTTATTGCTTGTGCCAAAATGTGGAGAAAATATTTTACTGGGTGGATATTTGGATAAGTCGCTCAATGGAGGATGGAGTAAAAACTGAAAGCTCCACTTGCATAACAGTGCAGAGCTCCTGCTGAGATTTCCAGAGAAGGTGAGATTGGAGAACTACTTGGCTTTTATTTACAGAGTGTTGTATACAAAAGGAGATAGGGTGCAAAAGAGGCATTGCCTGGAAGAGTAGAGGCAGTGGAAGAGAAAGGGCATGTGGGAGCTGGTGAAGAGTTTAGTCATAGGAACAGCTGACTACTACTTGTGATTCTGAAGTTTTGTACACTGTATAACACGAATCATGTTCTTCAACCCACCAAAAATTCCAAGATACTAGCCTATGGAGTTGGCTGTGGTTTATGTTGATTTGGCATCTCAAGGGGCTGGGTCCTGTTCATAATGGATGTGGAGGAGTAGGACCCACTTCAAAGGATACAGTCAAATCTGGGTTATGCTACACAGCGATGGAGGCTGGAGCACCTCTACCCACCAGCCCCTGATCTGGGTAATGTGGCTACATCTAGCAACCTGCTTCCATCCCTCCATACTTCTATCACCAGTATGTCCTCTGTCAGAAATGTCCTTCTATGTTTGAAAAGTCTTATTTCAGTCAGTGGAACCTGACTGCCCCAGGTTGTATCAACTTCTCTCTCACCTGAGCTGCCTTGCGCAGTGTTTACTCTATACTCCTGTGAAAACTTTAAGTAACTACTTAACTCAGACTGCAATACACTGTCTATGCTCATTATTTATGGCTTCAAGTCTGTGAATTTGCCTTCTACTAAAAATGTATTTGTAACCTTAGAGTCAACACTAGCAGCGAGTCATTGAACGCATGCACCGAGTCCTGGACAAACAGGTTCCCAGCTGAGGCAGACCAGGCACCCTTCTGCTCAGCTCACTACTATAAACAAGTGATCTTTTCATGATAGATTTAGTGTCAGAGTTTTTGGATTTTTTGTACTTTTTGTTGACAATTTCACCATTTCAATGGTCCCCAAGCATAGTGCTGAAGTGCTATCTAGCATTCCTAAGCACAAGAAGCCTGGGATGTGCTGCAGGAGAAAAATATGTTAGATAAGCTTTGTCCAGGCAGGAGTGCTGTCAGCCATAAGATTAGTGTTAATGGATCAGCCAAAAATATTATACGATTTGTCTAAACAGAAACACACATGACCTATTGATGAAAATCTAACCAAAGGCTTACAGAAACCTAGCCCTGTGTTCATCATTGACAGAGCATGACATGAATGACAAGAATCTACCAATGTCTAGCTGCAACTGACACCCCAACAACAAACTCCTTAGCATCTCTCTGTTTTTCATGTTTATATCTGCAAAGTTTCTGACCCAGCACTAGGCACAGAGTAATAGCTTAAAAAGTATGGAATAGCAAGGGTTGAGAAGCAATAAGTTGCATTGAGAGGGGACAGGATGGAATGGAATGACACTTACAGCAGTCCCCCTCATCTGTGTGGGATTCCAAGTTCCCTGGTAGATGCCTGAAAATGTGAAATATACCAAACTCTAGTTACAGCATATTTTTTCCTACACATACATTCACAAATGTAATGTCTTTTCCATCTTAACTAAGCACTTCTCACACATTAAAGCAATAACTTTTGCCAATTGAGGTATGAGAGAAAAATTATCATATTTTTCTTCACAATTTCTCAGACAGAAGCTTTCTTCTTATGATAGACCTTAGCCACCTTATCATATAATGTTTTTCTTTCCTTATTAAGTCATGAACTTACACTTTTTCATTTCCAGGTTCCCTTTGGCATACTAAAATTGCCAGCATCACTACTCTAGCCAGGGTTAAGGTAGGAGTTACTTGAACATATGCACTGTAGTACCATAACCATCACTCTAGCAACCAAGATGACCGCCACCTAACCAATGGGCAGGTAGTGTATACAGCAATGGATATGCTGGACAAAGGGATGATTCACATCCTAGAGAGGGCAGAGCAGTAGAGTAGAAAGATTTCATGCTAGAATGGGAGCAATTTAAAACTTAGGCATTATATAACCAGGCATGGTGGTGCATGCCTGTAATCCCTGCACTCATGAGGCTGAGGCAGGGAGATCACAAGTTTGAGGGCAGTCTCAGTAAATTAGCAAGATCCATCTCAAAATAAATAATAAAAAAGGGATAGGGATGTGACTCAGTGGTTAAGCACCTCTGGGTTCAATCCCTAGTACCAAAATAAATTAATTAATTTTAAAAATAAATAAAAAGGGGGCTGGAGAGATGGCTCAGAGGTTACAGCACTCGCCCAGCATGTGCAAGTACACAAGTTCAAACCCCAGCACCAGGTCACGTAGCTACCACATTGTTGAATGAGCTACTGCCCAGATTTATATCTCTACAAAGTCTGTGCTGTTAACTGCCTAGCCATGAGGTAAAAAGTGGGTTTGGTAGGAGTCATAATCTAAGAGTTTCAGAGTGACCCATAGGAGAAGACAAAAGGGCTCTAATAGAAGCTAGCCCATCACTGACTTTCCTCAGCCTTAATGGGCAAACAATGATAGAGTCAATGGCAATTTTTTTCCCCTGCCTGGCAACGACAGTGCCTTTTGTTTGATTCCAGAAGCAGCTGGCAGGACTCCTGTATTACTCATGGCGGAATCACACTTTGCTGATAGCTTATGTATTCCAGAGTCTCTCTGTGGTCAGGGCCGTGTCTAGGCCTAAAGATTACTACAGGCCTCTGAATGTGGCTGAGCTTCTGCAGCTGTCATGTTTCTGGCTGCAGTTCCACACCTCTTGGCAGGTGGCTTGTGTGGAAAGCACTGCTGACTCTGGGTGTGAGATGCACAGGATGAAGGGGGCAGGGCAGGGCAGGCAGTGCAAAGCAGGCCCACACGACCAGGGGCCTGAAGTCTGTGTTATGAAGCACTTATAAGACAGAAAAAAAGGAATTTATAAATGCATGATTTCACTCCTTCAAGTCCTTCTGCTGGTGAGAATGGACTAACATCAGGCCAATTCGTGAAGCAAACCCTTCCACATTCACTCTAGTGGCAAAGTCCCCACCATGCATGGATAGTGATGGCTAGATGGATAAATTGGTGATAATACTAATATTTACTTTGTGTTTCCTAAATTTAAGAGCTGCTCTAAATTATTTGTGAATTAACTCACTTACTCTTCCCCTATAAGACCTGAGGTAGGTACTACTATGATACATATTTTACAGATGAAGTCAAGTAATTTGCACCTGATACAAGCTGGCAGTTGGTGGTTAAATTATTGGCTACAACTCTTCAACTCTCCTTGCATCCACATACTTGCTTTGGCCTCACTGGGACCTAGTGTACTTCCTAGACCTTGACTGTGGGCTTGGCACATCATTATGAGAGTGTAAGTGTGCCAGTTCTAAGCCCAGACTTTAAGAAACCTCACTTGGTTACTTGGTTCTGTGAAGCCCTCTTGTGTTTCTAATATCATCAGGAAAACAACTGACCTGCATACTCTGCTGATCCAAGAAGGAGGACATGATAGCAGAACTATCCAATCTACAAATCTGCAGCAAGAAACAGAGCTGCCCCAGCTACTTCACCCTAAAGCAAAGTCCCTCACCTAGGCCAAGTATCGATAAGTCAAACCTCAAATGATCTAAAGCACAAGACCAATAATAAGTATTGGTTTAGTCACTGAGTTTTGGAAGTAGTTTGTTACACAGGGGTTACTGACCCATATAAGAATAAAGTTTATTTTAGTCAGCTTTTTCACTGCTGCGACCCAAAACCTGACAAGAACAATTTTAGAGGAGCAAAAGTTTATTTAGGTACTTATGGTTTCAGAGGTCTCAGGCCATAGACTACCAGCTCCATTGCTCTAGACCCAAAGGGAGACAGAAGGCTGTCAAGGAGTAAACAGCTCAAGACATGGCAATCAGGAAGCCGAGAGAGTTTCTTTCACTACAGACAATATAAACCCCAAAGGCACACCCCAAATGACCCACCTCTTCCAGGTATACCCTACCTGCCTATAGGTACTACCTAGTTAATCTCCATTAGGGGAGCAATGTATTGATTAATTTAAAATTCTCATAAGCCCATTATTTTACCTCTAAGCTTTCTGATATTGTCTCATGGGAGCTTTTGCGGTACACCTTGTTTCTAAACCAAAAAACTGTTGGGTGCAAGCTCAGTCAGTATTGCCACCCAGTATCTACTCTAAGCTCTAATTTTCGTCACCCTCCACACTCCATTAAAGTGAAGAGAGTTGAGCTCTGATGAGCCTATCGAACTTGAGCAAGTACAGAACTCTCTGGGCCTTGCTGCCAGCATCTGTAAAATAAGGAGGTTAAAATAAATCATCATCTCTAAGGTACAGAATATTAACTTCACATGATAGCCAGTTGGAAAAAAAAAAGGATTTGCTGAGTGTGGAGGTGCATATCTACCCCCAGGTACTTGGGAGGCTGAGGCAGGAGGATCTCTTGAGCCCAGCAGTTTGGGGCCAGCCTGGACAACATAGTGAGACCCCCATCTCTTAAAAATTAATCCTAATTAAACAAAAAAATTTAAAGGATTCTATGATTCTCCTGGATTTGGTATGCTGTGAAGACACTGCAGAAATACTGAACCATGTAATCTAAATATGACCATTCTAGTATTCTGTTTTTCAGGTAACAGTATGTGCTGCCTCAAAAACATCCATCCCCATTACATTATTTAGGAAACTAAAATAATTGATTAATTCATGTAATTTGGGATAAAATCCAGGGAAAGTTGAGATTGTTTGGAATGAAACAGGTCTCTCCCTCCTACTTCAAATCCCTGCGTATTCTCCCTAGCATCTTGAGCCAAATGCTGGCAGACAGAAGGACCTAAATTCCTACCAGCTTGTTCTCTAATCAAACTTATAGTAAAGTGCATGGAATTTGCCAGGTTATGAGACATCACTTGGTAAGCAAGCTATGCTTACCTGGCCTGTTTCCTCAGGTCCTGCTTACTCCTAAACCCAGCTCACAAAAATGCTTTCCAACAGCACTCAACAGCCACATTTTCCAGTTTTTCTCCATCCCCTGCTCCTGCCTCCACATTTTTTCCCTTCTTATGGTGGTAGAGATGGATTCCACATTACGGATTATGGTTGAAACTCCCTCTTTCCTTGGCTCATCCTTTCAAGACCCTGTTTCCTCTTCTCTAACGATATCACCATTTAATGTAAGTGTCCCCAAACCTACCCTACTGTTCTCTTGTTCCCTCACAGGGCTTCATGCTACATCCTGAAGGATCCCCTGTGTCTCTGTCCCTGCCACTCAGTCAATCTCAAGACAAATTACCTCCTTCTCAAACCCTTCTCCCAGCTCACTTCCCTGCCATCTCCTTCAATGTACCTGACAGTGTATTCACACTGTGTAAATCTCTCTTAAAACTTTTTATCCTGCATTTTTTATGTTTTACCCTCTGCCTAGAATGACTCCACTCACTTCCACTCCTGACTTTCCATGAGGCTTAATCCTTCTCAAATGTCACCTTTTGGTGAGACCCCTGTCCTCTCCCAGGATTACTTGTCCAGCTGCCATGCTTCTATCTGACTATCTTAAAGCAGGACTTCTCGCCCACTATACTGCAAGCTTCTTGAGGTAGGGCCCCTCTCTTAACTACCTTTGGGCCAATGCCTAGCAGATTCCCAAGACACAGGAAGAACTCCAATGTTTGCGCAAATGAATGAATAAAATTGACCTACCCATTCCTTCACTAACAGGCATTTCCCCCTGGTTTGCTGCCTGACTGCCTGACCTTTCCTGTGTCCAAAGCATACTCTACCCACTTTTCAGGTTTCCTGGGAGAAACAAAATTAAAGCACATGTTAGTCCTTTGAGACATACTGATCTCCAAGAGACACTTTCATTTTGTTCCTGTCACTAAAATGGGATTAGTTACATGACCAAGTTGTTTTTATGTATTTACTTGGGCGCACAAGCACATACACAGTTCGCAAAATGATGAAAGTAAAGGCCTAGGTTGGTTAGAGCAGGTCTCCCAAGCTGCATTCATTCACACATCACTTTTGTGTTTCTTACTCAGTCTACATGCTACCTATACAATTTATCCTATTAACCATTTTTAACATTATTTGAGTTTTCTTAGCCTCCTATTTAAGCGTATTCATGATGGATATGACACACACACATCTATTTATAGATATGTAGATACTGATACATACAGAAATAAATATTACTTTTTAAAATACTCTTCTGAGCACCATATAAAATCTAGCAGGCCAGCAACAGTGTATTTATAATACATTTAAAAAAGTACTAGAGCAGAACATTTAATCTAAAACAAAGTTGTTTATTAAAGCAGTGCTCTACTAATGTTAGTGTACCATGTATGCCTGGTGCTGTAATATTAAAATATCACATACAGTTCAAAGTTCAGTGGGCAAAACCCACAAGTAAACTGTAAATCAGAAACTGCAATTTAATGTTCGCCATACAGGCAAACACAAGGGTACCTGTATCTGACACCTCTTGGACACCAATGTAAGCCCTCCCCCAGCCCAACTTTTGTTCCAGTTGCTCCTAAAGAGGTGGTTTCTGAGCTCTGAATAGATGCAATCTCAAAGTAGCCCACCCAGAGCCCATCCAAGCACGTATCACTTCCTCACTGGCCATAACCCACTGAATTCCTACATCTACATAACCCTTGAGCAGAGGAGGATAGCAATGGATAAATGTCACTCCTTTTTTTCCCATCTCTGAGTGTCATCTGGTAGAGCTTCTTATAAAGTCTGGAGCAAAAAGCCTTCGTGGAAGTGGCCAACTTGAAGAATCCTGGTACATTTCCATTCCCCTGGTCTTTCAGTCACTGGAATCACCTTCCAGGTAACTAGCCTGCATGTATGGCCCTGCCTGCCCTCAGGGCACATTTACCTCAGGTGAAGGCAGGGCCCTAACCCAAGTGAGGTGATCAAATCTGACTTTTTGGCTGGGATGACAACTGAGCTATACCCCCAGTTGTGGATATGTTGGGCAGGTGAAGAGGGTGTTCGGGGCAGAGCATACCAAAAGGCACAAAGGTTTGAAACTATTTGTTTGGAAGCTGCAGAGTCTGGTGTGAAAGGAACACAACTGCAACATAGCATGAGGGATGAAGAGTCTCAAGAGGTGGATGTGGTAGGCAAAAAGACTGGCAGAAAAGTCATAGGCAACTACCACCACCACCACCATCCTCTTCTTAGATTGTGAAGTGGAAGCCATGAATAGCAAATAAGTAGATGTTTACATCAACCCTGGAAGATTAACAAGTGCTGTACAGATTCAAGGGGTATGGACACAAAGAACTGACACTAAGGGAAGAAGGAATTGAGACCCCCATCTTACCCCTCTGCAGGATTCTTTCTTCCTCACCCATCTCCCTCACTCCTCCCTCTCTCTCTCTCTGCAGATAGGTCAAAAAAAAAAAAAAACCCCAGTAACAAGCATAATCAGAAGCAAGGCAGATTCCACTTGAATTCAGTAAGTTGTCAATAACTAGAAAGCAATAGGTTCAGGATAAATAAGATGGGGATCTGTAGATGGCAAATCATCCTAGATCCTGTGTCTGTCAAGACCCAGAGAAGAAAGGAAATTGTGGGCTTGCATGAGAAAAGTAGAGAACTCCATCTTGCCAGCTAGTTTAGCCACAGAAGAAATTCTTCCACTTGACAATTCAGATATTTTGCAGAAGCTCCAAATGTCTCTCTCCTTGTCCCTGGAACAAGTCGGGCTTAAGGCATGAAGAGCAGCCAGGGAGCCTCTTTCACAAAGGACACTGGAGAATGGAGGCATGTGTTGGAAGCGTTAGTGTAAGCAGTCTGAGAGGCTGCAGCTTTGCATGTAAGTAAACAGTTAAGAACATCTGATTTTTATTGAGGGCTTACCATGTACCAACACTGTCCTAAGCACTTTTAAATAGTTTCTCTTTTATAATCTTCCTAAAAACCACATGAATAAGTGCCGGTAGCCTCATTTTCCAGGACCCAACCTGAGGTGACCCTGAAACAGTAGTTAGAAGAGAGCACAGTGAAGCATTTTAAAGACCTCAGGATTTGGGTTCAGGTCACTCTAGTTTAACTCTTCCTCCACCATTTCCCATAGAGAACTGGTCATTCAGGACAATTCACTTTCAAGAGAGAGAAACTAACTCAAAATAGCTCAAGCTAGTAGAAGAAACTGGCCTACATAATCAGAAGAGGCAGGGATGGGTCTCTGATCCCAAACCATTAGACTCAGGGATCACATACTCTCGGAGGGCCTGTCTTGGTTCTGTTCTGTATTATTGACCTTATTTGCTCCTATGAAAGACCAGCTTCCTTCAGGTGGTCAGGGCATCTGCTAACTCCCAGCAAATAGCATCCTCAGTGGGAAAAGAGCACCTTGCTTTCACAGACCTCATCAATTCTCAGAGGAGTATAAACAGCCCTATTAGATCCTGTACCCTTCATTTGAACCAGTCAATCTCACTGAACAAGTAGAACAACTGTGATCAGTGATTGGCAGTCCCATCAGAATTCCAAAGGGAAAATATGGCAGTTCTTGAAAAACAGGAATGTTAGGCAATTCAAAATAATGTATGTCAAGTACATTTTAACTTCAGGCAAGTCACTTAAACTTTATAAGCCTTCATTACCCCATTTGAAAAAAAATGAACAGTAGTACCTATTGTGCAAGGTTGTTATGAGATATTAAAAGTCATATTAAACACTTGCCGCATAGAAGCATTCAGCCTATGGTAGTCTTTTTTTTTTTTTTTAATTTCTTGTACTGTTATTGTTTTGTGATTGTTTTGTTTTGACACAGGGATTGGAATTTGAAGCCCATCCCAGATTGCAAGATCCTAAAGCACTCTTGTCCCCAGGGCGGTGTCCCTTTTGGTCTGCAGACCATCGCCTTGCACAACCCAGGCCCTGTGTGCCAAGGTTAAGCTGGTTCACTACTGGACTGCCGCAGAGCAGTTGAGTACCTCCTGGCCCCTGCAATGTCAATACTGCCTTCCTGGCTCCGCCTATTGTATCTGGAGGAAAGTGGCTGAGCATTGTCTTCCAGTGCTCCCCCCAGGAAGCATGATATCACTGACTAACAAAAGCGGGAAAGCTGACAGATCTACAGAGATGGGTGTGGCCACCACACACACCTCACCGGTCAAGCCCAGCACAAGGGACTGTGACAAGTAGAGAACAAACAGCAGCCGCCACAGTTCCCTCAGCCCGGTGCTGACCAGCTCCTTTGATTGGTCCTTAAATTTTCTCCCCATCTTTGTCACCCCCACACAGTGTTAGATACAGACTACCAGGCAGTGGGAAGGTACTACCCCTTATCAGCAGATACTATGAAAGGAACACAGGGAGAAAGATGGTCAGATTCCTGAAGGGACAGAAAGAAGCTCTGGAGGGTGGGGGAGTGGAAGGAAAGCAGGCCTGACTCCATCTAAAAATCATTCTCACGTGTGATACAAGTTAAGGAATAGTCTGGCCAGACTGGTGGGAACTGGGTTATCAGTTAAAATTCCAGAAAGAAGGGAGGCAACCTTAGACATTCCCTTTCTTGAAGGCTGGGAGCTCTGCCAGCTGATCTTCTGACACCCCTCCCAGCTCTGATCCGGAACTGCTGCCAGTGTGGCTGGCTCTCTATAAAATAACACATCTGCAGACTCATGCCCCGTGCCAAGCAAGGAGGCTGACTCCCTGCTGTCCCTTCTTAAAACTCTTTCCTTCTGTTGCGACCACAACTCTAATTCTCTAAAATCCAAGGAAAGAGAAGTCGGGTTGATTTTGTGGCTTCTACCAACTCCCTGACTACAGCTTCTTCATCAAATCCTTGGCCATCTCCTCTTTCTCTTCCCTTCACTTAAATTTTGGTTAATATGCATGTCCCTGACTTCACCTTTCTCTGTCTCAACTTCTTGCCCAATTCCCTTCTTCTTTTTTTAAATTAAGAAATTTATTTATTGAACAATCAAACATACTTCTAACAAAACAATATAATGTGTATGTGTGTGTGTGTGTGTGTGTGTGTATATATATATATATATTTATATTCTGAAAATTAGATATACCCCCTAGAGCCCTCCCCCCAATTACCTACTCTATCCTTCCCCTCTCCCTCCTTTCCAATACATCTCTATGAATGCCTTAGGTTGTATATCACTACACCTTTTCAGGATTTCAAATATGAGAATTGACCACCTTTCACAATGGCCATGGTCTAGCTCCAGCCTCCACAGATGAGTGAAGACATTCGACCCTCGGTTCTCTAGGTTATGCTGACTTCACTCAGCATAATTTCTTCCACAGCCATCCATTTACTTTCAAAGGCTGCAATATCATTGTTTCTAATTGCTGAGTAGAACTCCATGGCATATATGTACCACAGTTTTTGGATTCATTCATCCAGTGAGGGGCATCTGGGTTGTTTCCATAATTTAGCTATTGTAAATTGAGCTTCTATGAACATTGATTTTGCTATGTTGCTGTAATATGCTGATTCTAAATCCCCTAGAAAAATACCCAGGAGAGGAATAGCAGGATCATATAGTGGGTTCATACCTAGTTTTTTGAGGATTCTCCACACTGCTTTCCAGAGGGGTTGTACCAGTCTGCAGTTCACCAACAGTGTGCTAGTGTGCCTATCTCTCCACAGCCCCTCCAGCATCTATTATTGTTTATTTTCTTCACTTTTGCCAATCTGACTGGTGTGAGGTGAAATCTTAATGTAGTTTTCATTTGCATTTCTCTGATTACTAGTGATTTAGAGCACTTTCTCATGTCTAGAGAGCCAAACTTTGCTAGTGATCTCTCTTTATGTATAACTTCAGAATCATTACTTGCTCCATCTCCAATGAGTTCCTTCTGCCTTGTCTTCCAACACACTGAATGATGCTACGATTATCCAAACAAGAATGTGGAAGCATGATGATTTTCTTCCCTCTCTCCACCTCCCACAGGCCACCAGTCACTAATTCTGCATGTTCTCCTCCCATGCTTCTCTCAAGCCTCTGTTCATCCCTGTAACCAACCTTCCTGAAATGTTGATAAGCTGAATTGGTCCCAGCCCACAGTCTCTGCCATGGTAGAACATTCTCCACACTCTTTTCAAAGTGAATTTGTCAAGGCATAAATTAGATATGACAAACACCCTGCTAAATTTCAACACATAGAGTGAGGCACAAACTACTTAAATGGCCTACAAGGCCCTTCCTGATCTCAATGTTAATTATCTACTTCCATCCTACATTCCAACTTTATTCAAATTCCTTAAACTTGCCCAGCTATTTCACACTCCCTCCTTTTAGGTTGCTCCGTCTAATGGGAAATTCTTTCTTCTCTTTACCTTTTTGTCTCCTTTGGCTCTGCATAACTCATAACTAAGATTGGCTGTAATTTTTTGGCAATATTCATGATTATTTAGGAATTTGTTCAAAGTGAAAAAATTTCAACCTAAAATTTTTCAAATATCATTCATTTTCTTTATATTAAAGTTAACAATTACGTTGATGTTATGTTTTTAGACAATTAAATATTTAAGGGTTGCAGGTATAGTTCACTGGAAGAGTGCTTTCCTAGCATGTGTGAGGCCCTGGGTGTTTTTTCCCCAGCACTGCAAAAAAGCAAAAAAATAAAAATAAAAATGTATGCTTAATTTAGATATCATTTCTTTGGGACAAATAAAAGTTTTATAGTCCTCCAAAAACTCAAGATGAATTGTAAGCATATGAATTAAAATTTTGTAATCATATTGTAGAGATATTGTTCAAAATAGAGGTATTCACAAAGTCTGAGTTTTTCAAGGACTACAAAATGTAATATGTTGCATTAGCATATATGTAATATGTTGTATTTGCAGAAATATATGGTCCAAATCAGAAATATCAAGTAAAGCCCTGGTTAAACGTGCTTTTATGAGTGTATCTTTTATGTATTAACAAAGGGAAGAAGGAAATTTTCTTTTGACTTTGTATACAGGAAATATTTAACATACGCTAACCCTTAAAGATAAGAGTGAATAGTATTTACAACAAATACAAAATTGATCAATTATAACTATTACTATTACTTCCTCATGGCTGAAACCCTTTCAGGTCTTCCATGGAGTACAAACAGTTCTTTACCACCATAAACTCCATTCAATAAAAATTACTAAACATTAAAAACATGCAATAAGGGGACAGGAAAAAAACAACATCTGTTGTCAAAGGTTTCAGAGGCTAATTGGGTCAAATCCATGTGCCCAGAATTCAAAGACAGCCTGCGTGTTCTGCACAGATTTAGGGGAAGAACATCAAGGGGCAGAGTTGGCCCAGGCAGATTGAATTAAATTGTTTGGAGAGTGAAGATGAAAAATGTCACTTCCAAATGGAGAGAAGAGCATGAACAAGAGCCAAGAAGAAATAATGTGTAGATTGTACAGATGGGCCAGTTGAAGCAGAAGGGCCATGATCTAGTGGAGGGGGCACATTAGATAGTAGGTGAATGAGGAGTGGCCAGCACAATATTTGAGGAATTGGATGATGCTGAGCTCTTGTGGGAGGATCTTGAGTAGTGAGAGACTCGCCAGCATCCTGGAAAGATGAGATCAGTCAATGACACTTCTCCTTTGACTATGTTAGCTTCACTCATTAAGAGTTCTTACTGGCTCAGCACACTTTACATGCAGTATCACATTCAATCCTTATATCAACCCTGAGAAATGGATATTCTCATCCATAAAAAGATGAGGACAATGTGGCTTCAAGAAATTAAGTAACTTGTTTAGAGTTATGCATGTTGGGCTTTGACATAACCGTGGGTCCGAGAATTCATAATCCATCCTTTTAACTCCTTTGACTTGCCTACTATGTCTGTCAAATTTCTGAGGGTCATCAGTGTTTAATGGCTGTGTTCTAAGCTGTGGATTAAAGCAAAATGATTACAGTTTCTGATTTGGACCTTTAATTTCTGCTAATGCAACATATTACACATTCTGCATTCGTTTAGCAACTAGAGCATGTGTTGGTTCCCATTAAGTTTGTATATTACTAAAACTCTGGGTATCATTCACGAGACCTTTCAACAGGACAGTTCTCTCCCACACTGAACATATAAAATTTCTGAATACAGAGGTAAAACTTGTCATTTATCTATTTTTAAACGGTATCTTTTGGTTTCAGTCCAGCCTTGTAGCCTAGAGAAATCTATTTGATCCTGATTCTGTGTGCTAACCAGTAAGCCCTCCACAGCAACCAAGCATGACACAGTCACACACATATCTTTTGAGAGCATAATCTCAGAAGAATTCAGAGTCCACTCATCTACATGTCTCAGAGGACATAAAGTCTTTTGAGATGGATTTGGAGGATTCCTTCTTTCCTGGAGAGATTCCTAGAAGAATTAGACTCTTTCAGGAAGTTCTCCCAGCACAGGACTGAAGGGGAGGTACCAAGACCTCCCCACAAAGACAATGCATAGAAGGGGGCATCTGTGAAGAAAGCAAAACTCTCCCCTTTGAGAATAATTCAAAGGGGCAACCTTGATCCAGCTTTTAGACTTCTACCCTTAATTACTACATCTTGACTCTAGCATCTCAAGATCTTTCCTAAGGAGTAGGCTACACTTGGGACCATCTTCCTGACCTACTAACTGCATTTCCTCTGCTACTCCAGACAAGAAAGAGATACAAAGACATACAATCAGAGACTTTTGCTTTGCATCAGTGTTGAACATATAGAATGTTTCATGATAAAGCAGAAAGAGTGACTTTGGGGGGAGGAGAGGGACATATATTCAGCTCTTTAGAGAAAATAACCTGGTATGAGGATGGGGGAGTAGGGAAAATGTAATGTTCTAATGTTTATTAGAACTTGCACGTAAGCCAAAATTGGCAGTGAGTTTGAACTGAGAAAGGCTAGTTAACCAGTATCTACAAGTTTGTGGGAAGGTTTCTGAAACTATGTATCTCTTCCAAACCTCTTATGGGTCAGCATCTCCACCAACTAGAGTCGTCACCTTTATAGAGGCAAATGGGCTATATTTTTCCCCAATTTGTTCAAAAAAAGGGAATGTAAAACTACCCACTGGACTAGGGAGATAAATCTATAAGCTGTAAGTCACTTGCTCCACTGCTGTGGTCTACCAGCAGAATCTAACTGGAAGAATGGGCTACACACTATGGACATGAGCAAGCTGAGTTTCTTTTGCAGCAGTGGGCAAGCCTTAAGTATTCATGTCCAGAAGCTGAAACTGAGAACAAAGATAGGTCTCAACACAACAGACCCACCCCAAAAAACTGGCATTTCTAGTGTCCCCCTGTCTAGCAAGAAGAGTATGACCTTCCCCCCACATACTGCTTGTTCTCCTAAAGTCATTGCTGGCTTTTTTTGTTTGTTTGTTTGTTTGTTTTGTGTTGTGTTTTTTTCAAGGAACTAAAGTCAAGACACACAGCAATTATTTTGGCCACATCATTTTTTTTGTTTGATTTTGTGACAACTTTTCTAAGCTTATATTCCAAAGTGCTATAACATGGTCACTTTAGGGGGAAAGAAGTGAATTAAAGCAGTGCTGTGTATTATTTTACATAAAAGGTACATCAGAGAAACTGTGGACACCAGGGCAACTTTACTTTAGTACTTAATGTAGAATTGGTTTCAGATTTTGTATCATTAATAAATACAGCAGTTGGAAAGAAAGCAAACCCAAAATAAGGAATCATAATTAAAGGTGATTATTAAATAAATCAACATAATTTCTATATTAATAAAACAATCTATGAACTGAAACCATCTAAGGGAATCTTTCATTTTCATTAATTTGTGTTACACAGTCTTACTCTTTAAAATATTATTAAATTTCCAGTAAATTGGTTGTCAAAAGCAATGTTAAAAAAACTACATATTGTCTTATTGGATTTTTAATACTTCATATTTTAAACAAAGAAAAATACCAGGATGTAGCCTGCACCATTAAGCAAAGTATCCCAAATTCATTTCCAATATCAATTCAATTTTCATTATAATAATTAGAACAATTTCAAGCCAAAGGAGAGAGACTGATGACGATAACAAGGTATTTGTGACCTGCAGGTCAGGTCTCAATGCTGCTCTCAGGCTGCATCACTAATGTGGAGTGAGCTACAGCAGTATGCCACTATTTGAAGAATCTGTGCAGTGAGTACACCAAGCCCCAGCACATTCTGGCCAGCCACTTCTTCGTGCCACACCAGGGCTTGGTACTCTCCTGTGCCCTTTGATTTTGGTAACTGCCTAAGCTTTAGTGCATTGGGCCAATAAAAACCAAAAGTTACACGCCAGTACTGTTTAAAGTAAAACAGATTACACAGCCCTAATCTCCCTTATCCCAACTAAAAAGCCCCAGAATTTGACTGTTTTCATTAAAATAGGATGGAAATATGAAATCTTTATAGAACATCATTTTCATTCTTATGTGATAATGTCAGCCTGTCTTAAGTGGGCCCCCATAATACTTGGCATGAATTATTTTTATTACTGAAGATTTTCTTTGACCAGGTAAAACCAGGTTTTGTTCTTGTTTTTAATAAGAAAGCACTCCAGAATGAAGAAAATAGTGCACAATAGTAAGCCGATCTTTCCAAATCAGGTGACTTAATCAGTTCTCAGACTATGGCAGAAGGAGGCAATCACCCAGAAGAGCTCTAGAAAAATTCATTTTTACCACAAGGACTGTAATACACATATTAACTGGAAAGTCATAGAGAAACAGTGCCCAGTGCTACAGCCACCCCTGGTTAACCACCACTAAGATTTGGTGAGAGAGCCCAGAAGTCACTGTCTTAAAACACCTGAAATAAAACTGAACTCAAACCTTACCAGAAAGGAGCAAGCCAACTGCAAAGAGCACAAGTCCCGCTAAAGAGTCCATGCTGCCCCGAATCTCTCCATCCAGCGTCCACAGATGTGCATGAGGTCCCAAGGATCCTTTCAAAAACCCAGAGCTTTGTGACTTTCCACTCGCATGTTCTGCTAGCTCTTGTTTACGAGTTCGAGGCAAGAAGGAACAGCACAGAAGCAGGCTGTAACAGTCTCATTTCTGCCTGAGCACAGGGAGTTTTAAGTTCCTTTTTCCTGTTTCCTTTGTAGATTAGGATGGGAAAGGCTGTATCTTAAAGGCACTTGGTATCAGCAGGGCTGGGGGCACTGCAAACCCTATCCATCTTGCAATTCATCAAAACACTTATCTGTTGCTTCTGCCTCTGCCTTTGCTGCTGCTGGAGGAGTAGAGGAATTTTTGTTGGAAGTTTGAGTCTTGGTCAGCATTTTCAGAAACAATGGGGGTATCCTCTCATAGGCGGGGAACTGGGAATAATAAGCCCTCCACCTATGTATGGTATGCGATGAAACCAGGCCTATTGGGACCTCTCAACAGCTCCCAGGTCCACTTGGGATCCCTGACAGAAGGGGCTTGTGGGCGTGGGGAGCTTTTGTTTCTGTATTCTCATTTTAAGCCACATGGTTTGAATTGGCAGTGGGGGGAAAGTTTCCTGTGGTGAGAAAACACAACCTGGAAGGCAATTAATTTGAGCGAGCACCCGTGAGGTCAATTCTCAGTGTAGCCACAAGAGAAGAGTCCAAAATTGTTAGTCTGTTTTCTTTCACACAGATGGACTATTTGTTGGCCATGAGCCCAAACATTCACATGCTACTAGCTATAGCTTTAATTTTTATTAGCATTTTATCTGAAAATGATCTGATTTCTTAAAACATTTGGCTTAGAAAGATGTTAGTAATGTTCCGGGGGTGGTGGTGGATGTTTCTAATCTCAGCTACTCTGGAGACTGAGGCACAAAGATTACAAGTTCAAGGCCAGTCAAGGCAACTTAGAGATTGTCTCAAAAAATAAAAAGGGCTGGAGGGTGTAGCTCAGGGGTAAAGCACCTCTAGGTACAATCACCAGTACCAAACACAAAATAAAGATTTTAATACTGGGAAGAATTTCATAGTTATTGACTAACAGAGTTTCAGAAGCAAATTATACACTTTTTTTTTTTGTTTGCACCAGAGATTAAACCCAGGGGTGCTTGACCACTGTGCCATAACTCCAGTGCTTTTATCTTGAGATAGGGGCTCACCAAGTTGCTTAGGGCCTTGCTAAATTGCTTAGGCTGGTCTCAAACTGGCAATCCTCCTGTCTCAGCCTCCCAAGTTGATGAGATTACAGATATGCGCCACTATGCCTGGCTATATATATGCATATTTTTTAAAAGCAAGAATCAAACAAAAGTTTCACATAACCTATGATAAAAATGTTGTCATTCAGACAGAGAAAGTCCATGGACCAAAAGTGCCATTGGAATAATGATATCTAACATAAGCTCAGAGACCCTATATTCATATCCAATGATCATTTCTTCACCATATGAATTATAAATTTAGGATACAGTAGGTATTCTGTTGCTTTCACAGTATAGGAAAAAAAAATTGCCCATTTTCCCACCCATCACAGGAAAAGGTAGATGCCTCTAATCTTGACTAGTTTCTGTCCCAGGTTTTATTATATCAAGGATGACCATAAGAACCAATTGATATTTCTAGCCTGTGGGGTTGGAAAACTCCAAGTTGTGTCTTCAAGCACACATGGAATCAAATCCTGGCTCAGCCACATATATTTGAGACAAGGTATTTAATCAACATGGGCCTGAGTTTCAGCAAATGTAACATGATAATAATTCCTTCATGGGTTTTTCAATATTAAGTGAGGTTTAAAAATGTAAAAACACCTGGCACTATGTCTAGTTTGCTGAAGGTTTTCATTAGATGTTAATATATTTATTTCTTTTCATCTTTCTATTCTGTTTTCTATTAGGTACCACGAGCTTCTTCCAAAAACCACTCTATTCCTGACACATGCCTTTAAGTATGTCTGTAAGGGACCAGTCTAGGAGTCCAGCATTCTGAGATCTAGTCTCATCTCTGCCATGCTCTGCCTGAGAGACCTCAGGCAAGTCATTTCCCATCTCTAGTCCTGTTTTCCTCAATAGTAAAATGAAGTATTTAGGTTGGATGTGACTAATTTCTCTTCAGGTTCTATCATCTCAGAAGTTTAAAATGACCTAATAAATGGTTCCACTCTCAACACCCCAAGTTGATTCCCTAGATCCTTTCACCTGGGCAGTTTGAAGAAGATGCTGGGTTTGCATCTATGTCACTGTGAAAGCCTGGGAGGGTCAATGTGCTAAAACATGGGGCAGCTAAGACTTTGTGAGAACCACTGGCCCTGTGCCTTGTATGGCCGTAATGGAGGGCCTTGGAAACCAACCTCAGGGCACCTACCTACCTCCTCAGGCACAAGCTTCCTATTTGTTTTTGACAGCTACACAAGAAGTTATCATTGCTCACAACCCCATCTGTTGGCTATTTCTTGTGGGCTGAAGGTGCTACCTTGCTGCCTTTTCTGGGCTGACTTCCTGTTATTCAGAAAAGCAACTCATTTTCATCCTTTCCCAGTTATCCAGAAAGATGCACTATTACCCAGAAAGGTTGTTCAAATTCTTCCTCTCCCTATTAACCAGAATGGTTGACTTGGTTTCATTCCTCTCTCTACAATCCAGATGTGCTTCAGATTAATTCTCCCACATCCAGAAGAGTGGAAGTGGTTTAATTTCACTTTCCAGGATTCATAATGATATCCCATTTCTTTCCATCATTATCCAGAATAGTGGCTCAGTTTAATAAATACTACTGGGTATCCCGAGACTATATAGGCATAAGCAGACAAAAGACTAAGCTACTTTTCTCTGGGATGTCAGAATCTTTAGCACCAGGGACAAATTCCAGGTGTCAAATGAAGATAATTTGTGGATAAAAATTGACAGACAACAAAGTATGGTGATGCACGCCTGTAATCCCAGACTCCAGAGGCTGAAGCAGGAAGCTCTTAGCAATTTAGTAAGACCCTGTCTCAAAATAAAAAATAAAATGGGCTGGGGATGTAGTGCAGGAGTAGAGTACCTCAGGTTCAATTCCCACTACCACAAAATAATAAAAATTTCCAGACACTTCAGATTTCTGTTCCAGAAATCTTAGAACATGCAGAACTTATCAAGAAGCAATTTGAGGTTTGCCATACACATAGAGACCAATAAGTTTGCAGAACTGATTGGCAACAGGTTGGGAAGTTGCAAAACTGGATAGCATGCCAGGATTTCCAAGGGAAGGGAGAGGCCACTTCCATGTCTGGACAGGATTTTTCCCAATACAGAATATATTAAGGAAATAACTTGAACATGGTCACAACCCTCCTCCAGAAAGCTGGCTGTGGCCATTAGGACATCTTCATTCTCTGAATAGTCCCCTTGAGGAGCAGATGAACCAACTTTCACTTCTCAGGTGCTCCATCCCCCTGAGATGTTGAAATGCTCTTCTCATACCTGTCTAGTGAACTTCTAGTTATCTTTGAGGCCTCAGCCTTAGAAAGGTGGTCTCCCTTATTGTCTTCTCTCACAGTCTGTTCTTCTCTTTCATATACTAATCACAATTGTTAATTATATATTTATGTCTTTATTTTATTTTATTATGTACTTATTTTGAGACAGAGTCTCACTATATTGCCAAGGCTGGTCTCTATCCTGAACTTCAGTGATCCTCCTCCTTCAACCTCCTAAGTTCGAAAATTACAGGTGTGTGTCACTGTGGTCTTTTAAATGTCTTCCAGTGCCCCCTATTTGACTACAGTCTCCATGAGGCAGGGACTATATCTTTTTTTTTTCACTATTGAATTCCCTGAACTGAACACAGTGATTTTTTAAAATTTTGTTTTGTTTCGTTTTGTTTTATACTAAAGAATGAACCCAGGGGTGTTTTACCTCTGAGCCACATCCCTAACCCTTTTTAGTTTTTATTTTGAGAAAGAGTCTCACTAAGTTCCTGAGGGTCTTGCTAAGTTACTGAGACTGGCCTCAAACTTAAAATTCTCCTGTTTCATCCTCCCCAGTCACTGAGATTACAAGCATACGACATTGTGCCCAGTTAAATCTTAAACAAATATTTAATGAACCAATAAAATGAAAATACTATCATTGTCATTCATGTCAAGAAAGGGGCTTTGGAGTCAGAAAAACCAAAGTTACATCTGTTGTATCTGTGTGACCTGGACAATTGAAGTCAAATCTCTGAACCCCAAATTCCTCATTATTAAAATGGGGAAATAAAATTAGCAAGACATACAGCATCACATACGTACTGAATAAGGGCACTTCAGGGGTTCTTGATTTACCCACAATCACCATGACCTTGGACTGTTAAACGGAGCTATTTACAATAAGGAAACAAAAATCCAACACAGGCCAAGCAGCTTGCTTGATTGTGAGTGGCAGAGAAAGTATATGAATCCTGGTCTGTTCGCCTCCAAAGTTTTGAAAGTTTCAAATATGTTCTTTTTTTTTTTCCATAGTTCACCTCATTGACTACAATGTGCAGACAATTAGATAAAGAGGAATTGCAAATATTGACAGGGTAAATCACAAATTTAGGAAAGTATTTGAACTAAAGCTTTGACAAGTATTAGAAAAGTTGGGTGACACTGAGAAAGAGTCAGTTCTCAATAGGCTTCCACACAGTAATAACCAACATCCAAATCTGTGAGCATTATTTCCTTGCTCCTGGAAAGCAAAAGGGGGTTCCCTCATGAGTCCAGCTTAACCAGTTTAATTTGGTATTTCTAAACATAGCAGAACAAGAAAAAAAAAAAAAAACCAAATCAATCCAAACAAAGAAGTACTTGGCTGATATTTCATTTTCTTTTCTCTGATTTTTTACTCAGATGAAAAACATCTATAGACAACATTAAAAGTCTTTGATGTAGGGGCTGGAGTGGTGGCTCAGTAGTTATGGCTCCTGCCTAGCATGTGTGAGGACCCTGTTCAAATCCCTGTACCACATACACAAGAAAGTGTCACAGCAATGAAAGCCACATGAAAAACTAAATAAAACGTTGATTCTCTCTTTCTCTCACTGTCCCTCTCTCTCTTAAAAAAGTCTTTGAGATAGATTAACAAAAATATAAACAGATAATGAAACAACTTTTGTGAATGGCTATGGATTGGTACCATGTATCTAGAGGTCAGTAGCACATATTTGTAGTAAAAGCCCTATATTTATATCCTTTGATTCAGAAAATCCACTTTTATGATTATACACCAAGCAAAATCAAAGAGGTGATCTAAAATGTATGCTTAAGAGCCTTATAGAGCATTGTTAATAATAACCAAAGCCAGGAAACTCCGAACACCCAACAAATATGGATTTTTATATAAATCCTAGAACACAACAAAGTCCCAAACAAATGTTAAAATGTTGTGGTAAAAGCTTATTAACATGTGAAGACATTTGTGGCATGCAATTGATAGGAGAGAAAAAGCCAAGTTTGAACAGGATGAACTTTATATAAACACACCCATACCTACACCAATGCATATGATAACATACACCAAAGTGTTCAAAGTGACTACTTCTGAGTTGTTTGAAATGTTTATTTTCTTCTTTATAGTCTTCCATACTTCCAACATTTTTCAAAATATTGAGCATTTACATACAAATGAAGAAGACAGGGGGGAAATCCTTGAAACAGTTGATCTAGAGCAGCAATGTGTACTTTAAAACCCCCACTGTCAAAAAAGAAACCAAATCCAAACGATCCTCCACCTCCAGGAGCTGAGCAAACAGATTGGGTGTGGCACTGATTGCGTCAGCATTGCCTGGTCATCTGCCTTTCGCTGGGCTGTGGGCACTGAGCCTCCAGACCATCACATCCACCCAATTTCTTAAGGGCTTTTATGAACATCTTTGCGAACCTATTTTTCTTACCAGTGCCTAGCAAAAAAGGAAGGGTCATCAATAATTTAGTCTTGGACTTTGGCCAGGGCACCACAGTTAAAGTGGCAGCACCCACTCTGGTCTGGAATATGGTTGTAGAAAATACCTGACCCTCTCTGAACCCCATTTACTCTGAACTCTGAGCTATTGCAGCACTTTTCCTTTCCTTTTCTTCCCCTCCCTTCTGTCCTTCCTTCTTTTCTTTCTCTTTCTTTCATGTATCAAAGTGGCAAGCACCGTGCTAGCTGTCATAGGAAGAAACACAAAAATACAAGATGTGGTCTCTGCTTTTGAAGCTCACAGTTACATAAGCCCAGTGACAATGCATCAAAACAGGAAAACTTAAATAATAAAATCAGGCATCATGTGGTCACACACCCAAGGGGGCGTAGGCAGTAAAAGTCTTAGTGATTCTTGGCTTGGGTGTCCTTCAGGCCATATCTTTATTTCTTCTCTGGGCATTTCTTTGGCACAGGTGACATCCCTCTGAATCAACTGTGAGCTTCTTAGGGCAAGAGCTTGAATTTTATTTCAGATGATCCTGTACTATTAAGGGAATATATTCAGGATGCCCCTGCAACTCGTATGGGACAAAAGACTTTAAAAATAAACTTATAAGAATCATAAGAAAAAAAAGAAACCCATTTTCATCTTCCAAAATACAGTTCAGATGTTGACTTCGCTGTGAAACTTCTCTGTAAGTAGGTTGATACCTAACCAACCACCCATTACACAGCAGCTTAAAACTGTGGTCATTCATGTGTCTCATGACTCTGGCCAATGACTCAGGTTTCCCTGGACCGTTCTGATCTCTGCTGACCTCCCCAGTATGTGCATATTCAAATGCCAGCCATTAAGGTAGTTCAGTTTCAGGAACGGGCTGACTATGTGGCATTAGGGTTGACAGGCCATAAATCTCTCATCCTTTAATAAGTAAACCTGGTTTTTTAATATTGCAGGCTCCAAAATCCAATAAACTGTGTGGAAATATGCCAGTTCATTCAAAGCTCAAGCTTAGAATTGGCATACAATGACTTCTGGCATACTCTACTAATCAAGTCATGCACAAGTTTAAGACTTGATCCAGGGTAGAAAAACAGGCTCCACATTTTGGTGGAGTCATAAAGTCATAATGTAAAGGGCAAGAATACATTTAAGAATGTTAGTCATTTTTTAAAGTAAGTTTCGTTGGTACTTAATTTAGATACAGAAAAACATTTACACCCTAAAAGATTGTGGTAAAAAACACATACCTTAAAATGTGCCATCATAACTGTTTTTCAACATACTGGCCCATGGTGTTAACCACACTTATGTTGTGCAGCAGATCTCTAGAACACTGAAGCTCTATACCATTGAACAACTCCCATTTCCCCTTCCCTTCAGCCCTTCTCAAATACAATTCTACTTTTGTTTCTATTAGTTTGACTACTTTCAATACCTTATGTAAGTGGAGACATGCAATATTTGTCTTTTTGCAATTGGTTTATTTCCCTCAGCATAATTTCCACAAGGTTCATCCAAGTTGTATGAATAAGAATATGACAAAATTTCCTTCTTTTTAAGACTGAATAATATGCCATTGTATGTATATACCACATTCTCTTTAACCATTCATTGGTCCATGGACATTTGAGTTGCTCACATCTCTTGACCATTCTCAATAATACTGCAGCAAACGTGAGTATACAAATGTTTTTTCACGATCCTGCTTTTAATTCCTTTGGATATCTACCCCAAAGTGTGATTGCTGGATCACACAGTAATTCTATTTTTATTTCAGAGGAACTGCTATACTATTTTCCAGAGTACTATACCATTTTATATTCTAACATTGCCTAAGAATTCCAGTTTCTCCACATCCTCTTCAACATTTGTTATTTTCTGTTTTTTTTTATTTTGATAGTGAGCATCTTAAATGGATGTGAGATGAAACTTTACCTCTTATATAGTTCTATTACTCTTCATACAGTTTTATTACATTTGATAAATGCATGCCTTAGCATAATCAACTCTTCAATCATCCCATTTTCTACCACCCCAAAGTTCCCCTGGGCCACATTGTAGTAAATCTCCTCCAACCAACAGCACTAGGCAATTCCTGATCTGTTTTGTGCTCTTATAGTTTTGATTCTTCTAGAATACCATGTAAAAACAGCACATAGTATACAGTATTGAATGTTTCCCTTCATTGAGCTTAATTTAATACATTCATGTATTTGCGTGTATGACTAGTATCTTAATTCATTTTCTGTTGCTAATAACATAATTCCACAACTACGGTAAATTGTTAAAAAAAAAAGTTTATTTTGACTCAGGTTTCTGTTCCAAGGATGAGGGCCCACATATGGTGATGGACTTCCTTCTAGGAAAGTCCTGAGGACAAACAGAGTATCACATGGTGAGAGACCGGGAGTGTGCAAGAGAACTTAGCTAAGCTTACTTTTATAGTGCACACACTTGAGATATAACTCTTTAATCCATTAATCACATAATGGAATAAATCCATTCATGAGACTAGATCCCAAGTCATCTCTTAAAGGTTATCCCTGGAATCACCTCTTAATATCTCATAATAGGGATTCATTTCAAAAATGAGATTTCAAGGAGACAAATCATTTTCAAACCACAAGCAAGTAGCTCATTCCTTTTTTGTTTCTAAGAAGTGTTATTGCATGAATATGCCTTTGTTCAACTAGTGATTCCCTCTGTTTTCAGTTTTGAGTGATTACAAATGAAGTTCCTGTATTTTTATTAATCTGATTAAATCTGCATACGTGTGTTTGTGCGTAAAAGTTCTAGTTATCCTACATCCTCCTGAGAACTTTCGCCACATGTTGTTTGGTTTTAACCATCCTAATAGCTGTGTAGAGACACCTCACTGTGATTTTAATTTGCACTTTATAATGACCAACAATGTTGAACCCTTTTGCCTGTTCATTTGTTATCTATTTATCTTCTTTGGTAAAGTGTTCAAGTTTTTGTCCATTTTTTTTAAGTCGGAAATTTTACTAACGTGTTTAAGCATTATCATTAATGAGATCTTGAATTTGTCCATTGAGGATTTAAAAATTAAATTAATTTAAATGGAGAAATTCCCTCAAAATTCCTTCAGTGCTTTCCTCTAAACTTTCAGAATAGATCACCTCTTTGGTTCAAAACTTAATGCATTAAACTCCCTGCTCTATACTAGATCCAACACAACTTGAATAAAAGAGAAGAAAGATTCTTAACTGATGTGTGGTGTCTATTTTCTTTTTCAAAGCCCACAAATGGAGGATTTTTGGATTTTGTTATAAAATGTGATTTTTGTTTTTAAAACAATTAAAGGCACAGTAATACAGTAGAGAAAATGTAGGTTTCGTTTCATCAAAGAAGCCCCTTGTGCTACATCAAGCCATGCAATGGGTCTTCAAATAAATTACTTCAAAAATGGAAACAAATGACCTAAACTGGAATACAAGCAAAATATAGATATATGTATATATGTAAATACTGCCTAGCAACTTCTTTTACATTGATTTGCTTAACTTATAATATGTAGGATGTAGTCACTTCTCAAAGAGAAGGGAACTGATGGTTAGCTGCTCTTGTTGCCTGGGTCTCGCATTGTTGTCCCCTGGTGCTTTTCCTTTTTGCTCGGTTAACTGTTTTATCAGATACTTTGGTTGTTACACTTCCACAGTGCAGACGCAGCTGGGGAAAATGCTAGATCACTTGATGGCAGGGCTCTTCTCCAGTCCACTCCTTGATGGCAGCCCTCCAAGTTAGGATATGATAGGCTGAAAAACCCTGAGGTTTAGAACAGATACTGGGACCAACTAATGGCAGATTGTCCTGTAATGAGCCCCAATCCCTACAGGCCTCTTCAGTCCACTGCAGGCCTTTCCTTTCTCTGACACCATCCACTTCCCCTCACCGATGTGCTGAAGACACAAGTCTGGTGGGTTGAATATGACTTGGGAAACACAAGAAGCAACTTCCATTCAGTTCTGGGGTTGAGGTGGCTGCAGTTGAGGCTGCCTCCTGAACAGTGCCTGTATCTGCAGTGTAAGTGCCAAACTCATGCCCTGTGTCCCTCCAGAGTGATATGGCCCCACAGTGGTCAGCCACTGTCTTTAATATTCCATGGCAAACTCATTGTTGAGGCTTTGTTTTCATGTCAAGCTGAACCCGCCGGCTCATCCAGATTCCCTGGGACTCTGAACATGCACCTCCCTGATATCCATTGGGAATCTCCACCAATCTTTTGCATAGAAGGCAAACAACATCTTGGTTAGAAAAAATATGGGCTACAAATTATCTGAGACAATCGTCTTTGAAGGCTATGAGGACTGCCAAGGTAGATGGTGTCCTTGCTAAGGGTTCTCCTGCTGTAAACCAACTCTGTTGTTTTAAACACATCAAAACCAGGAGGACATTGGAATCAGGAGGACACCCCCACACACACACATACACAATCTTGTTGCCAAACACTTCTCTTAGCACATTTCTCCAGTTTATCTGACACACATACAATGTTCTAGCTATTTTATTTTTATTTTTTTGCCTATGGCAAATTCTTTTTGATTTAGCTCATAATGTTTCCCCCAAATCCAGACTAGATAAGAAATTAATGGGAATTTACATCTGATTACCATAGATTAATTTTTCCATACTACAGGGCTCAAAATTACAAGTAAGAATAGTATGTTTGCCATGTTGGTGCTTTATTAGTATTTTTTAAAGTTAAAAGTAAGTGTTACTTTTCTAAGAAACTAGCCAGAATAATACTCTCTCAAATTCAAAAATCTATTGGTTCAGTTTTGTAATATACTCTTTTATCTGCCAAGATATCTTGATAACAGAAATATATGATTGCATACCTATACGATAATCCCAGCAGTATTCTGGGGATAAGATTTTAGTGGGTTTGTTGAGAAGGAAATACTTGTTTAGATGGCTTTCATCATGCCACTGAGCTTCGATGTGATTTTTCTTGTCCTGGAGGATTCTCTTAAAGCACTCCTGGGTGAGGTTGAGTACCTGAAGGGGTTTTCCTCCAAAAAGGGCTCCGTGGTAATAAAAATCCCCCTCTCCATATGGAATGTATGCTGCAGACTCTATCCGTCTCTCATAGGCAAACTTGTCAGAATTTTTCAGGTAATACCAAGCCTGAAGCTGAGCCACTAACTGGCCCAGAGTCTCCAAACCAAAATGATCCTGGAAGACCTGGTCCACATCCATGCAGAAGAGGTAATCGACCTCATGCTGGATGTGGGTTGAGATGTGCTCCCCAATAGTCTTCATGCGCATCATGCTGATGTCTTGCCACCTCTTCTCAGGCTTAATCTCAAACAGTTTGAAAGTACGCATAGGACCAGGCCAAATCAAAGGCATTCTGGAGACATCATCCATCATGATGTAAAATATGACCTTGTGGTCAACCATGAAGAATTTATTAGCAGATACTATGAATTCTTCCAAGTAATGCTCAATGTATCTTCCAACAGCAAAAACCGTCAGCCCCACAGTGATTTTATGTTTGGTATAATACTTTTCTAGGATGGTTCTATTGTAAGTGCCTTCCCATACAACTGGTGCCTCCCATTCTGTCACTGTCAAAACGGTCGGGCGTTTCCTAGGATTAAACCAGTCCCACAGATGAAGCTCTTCATCCTTGTATTCCTTTCTTTGTTTCTTTTCTCTTCCTTTTTCTATATTCCCTTCTTCTCCCTGGTAATTGTGGGTCCTGTTTTTAAACCAGCTCAGAAACCACCACCCCTTCTGAGGGCTGCTATCACCAACTGGGTTTTTTGAGGGATAAATCCAGGAGTAAGGGGCTTCTGGGCTGTCGAGATGTTCCCAAAATACAACAATCACAGCTGTGACAATCAGCAATGACAAAATCGATTTTCTTTTCACATTCATTATTTTCTCCTTGAATCCTTCAGCGAAAAGTACAGGCCATGGCCACAGCCAGGCGCAGCCTAATGAGGTCCTCACATCTGCTTCTTTCCTTCCAGAGCAAAAGGCAAAACCAAATTCCATTGGGCTCTGTCCCGCCCAAGGAGGCTGGGCTGTGAAGAAGGGAAGGTGCTGCATTCCAGCTCCAGATCCTCTCAGAACCGGGCG
>PVKS010000848.1:27411-49363 GCA_004027875.1 Aplodontia rufa | reverse complement strand
ATTTTTGCACAAGATGTCAGGTATAAAATAATTTTTTTACATATAGAATCATTCCAGCACCATTTGTTGAAAAGATTATTCTTTCTCCATTGAGTTTTCTTTTCACCTTTATCAAAAATTGGTCACAAGTATGGGTGTATTTCTAGACTCCATTCTGTGTCATTAATCCATATGTCTATTCTTTTCTCAATACCACACTGTCTGGGTTACTGCAACCTTATAGAAGTCTTGAAATTAGTTGATATTAGTTTTCCAACTTTGTTCTATTTCAACATAACTTTTTCCTATGTGATTGTATTTTATTTATTTTAATTTGTAACATGCTGAATGTACAAATTGCATACAGCATGCATTGATCATTTCCATCTACCTTCCTTCTACCTTCAAACCACCACCCCCCAATCTCCACCCCAAGAATTTCCAGGTCCTTTGTAATCATTCTATTTCCAGGTTGACTTTTTTTTTTTCTTTTGTAACTTTTCACATAAGAGAAAGAATTTGCAATGTTTGTCTTTCTGTGTCTGGCTTATTTCACTTAACTTGGTGTCCTCCACTTCCATGCATATTGCTACAAATGACAGACTCCTTTCTTCTTTAAGACTGAATAATACTGCATTGTGTATATACACAATATGTTCTTTATCATCTGTTGATGGGCACCTATGCTGATTCCATATCTTAGCTATTGTGAATGGCACCACAGTAAACATGGGCATGCAGGCATCTCTCTCTCTCTCTCTAGAGAGAGAGAGAGAATCGATGAATTGATTTTATTTTTTCATCTGGCCTTTGTTTCTCTGACACTTAGTTGTGTACATGGTGCTGGGGTTTGAACCCCAGTTCTTGTGCATGCCCGGCAAGCACTCCAACTGTTGTGCCACCACTCCAGCCCCAGGCGTCTCTTTTATAAGGCTGACATTTCCTTTTGGCTGTATACCCAGGAGTGGAATAGCTGGATCATATGGTAGTTCTGTTCTGTTTTGTTTGGTGTGTGTGTGTGTGTGTGTGTGTGTGTGTGTGTTTGGAGGAACCTCCATACTGTTTTCCACAGTGGATGTTCTAATTTCTATTTCTACTAATAGTGTATAAGAATTTCTTTTTCTCCAAAACTTTGTCAGCAGTTTTTCTCCCCCAACAATGTTTTAGTTGGCTATTTTTTAAAGATAAGATTTTATAGTGTCCATGTGTATGTGTACGTAGATATCCCTGCCAGGTCTGTGGAATACAGGCTTGTCACTGTAAACCAAACTACAATGCTTCCATGTCTATACACCATGCCCCAAACTACTAGAAACTCAGGCTTAACTCTCTGCCTTTTGACTCCAGGCAGATACAGTAGTGGAGGCTAAATTCCAGGCCACGTGGAAGTCCTTGCCCTTGATGAGGCAAGGTCTACTCACAGCTCTGTCTTATGAACTGTTGGTGTGGTCTATTGTGCCCTACAGAAGCCACACTGCTGAGTGCTCCAGCTTTATTTGGAGCTCCCTGCCCTTTGCCTTCTGCACTTTAGACGCAATGACTTCCTCATGGTTCCTGGCACATTCCAAGCTCATATCCCGTAAACATTTTTCCACCGGGGACTTTGAGCAGGTTCTCCTTTTGTCTTGAAAGCTCTTTCTGTTAATCACACGTCGGCAAAGCAGGTAAGACATGGAGAAGAACAAAATGAACCTAGAAAGAATGTTAGACTGGGCACCATCCCTTTGACCACACCCAGAGATAGCAATCAGCCCTTCTTGTCAGAGGAGGAAAAAACAATAAAACAATTGTAATGAGGAATTTAACAAAGATAACTCAAAATGGAAACCAACATTTTTTTAGGTAAGGAGATATCTTTTCTTCTGCATTTGGCAAAATACTCTTTTAAGTCAGGACCACGGAATTTGTGCTACAATTTTTTGGACACCAGAAAGTCCATCTATGAGTTGACTTCTACACCTGGCATTCCAGTATCATGTTGTAAATAGTGTTAATTGAATGATAATCTTCTATTCTTTAACTTGGCAAAAAAAAAAAAAAAAGTCCACGAGTAGGAAAAACTTATTTAATCATTTATTTATTTTTAGTTTAAAATAATAGCACCTACAGACCCATGCACAATGTATAAATATGAAGGTACACAGTTCACATTCTGGTAAATTTAACCAATCTGGCCATCCTATAAATTGAACTAAGTACAGTACATAATGTTAAGAAAACAGACCTTGGAATCAGAAAAGTAATTATAAATGTCTACACCCACCATTTCCTGGCATGTTACACCAGATGTTTAAGCCTTACAGCTTAAACATAATAGTATTTTAAAAGTACTTAACTCATGAGGTTGTTAGGAAGATAAAATCAGGTAATATATGTACAGCATTTAGGACATTGCCTGGGATAAAATATGTAAGAATGAATTTTATTACTTTATTGTTAAAGTTTTAACTGACATTAATAGCCATCACTTATATGAAACTTTTGAAAACATATCTCAGTCATGAATTTTTAAAATGTGAACTTTCAATACAAGATATTTCCATATAATGTGAAGTGGTCACAAGAGGAAAGAACCACTATGAACCATTCATTTATTTCCAAAAGCAACGTTTCGTTCAGAGTGCCTTATGCCTTGATTACCTTTGTCAAAAACAGGAAACACTTACGCAGCCTCTTTCTCCTTTAAAAATAAAAATTAAAAAGCAACTTCACAGTGCAAACAGAAATGAAAATGAACTTAGAGATAGTGAATTAAATATGCATTAGCTACTTCCTCTCAAAATCCATGAAAATAAAATAAATCAATTTTTAAGGATATAAAGCCAACAAGACAAAGAAAATGGAAGAGAAGACAGAAACCACAAAATTTTGGAAGTTAGACACTGTCTGCAAGACTTAACTGATACAGCAGACACAGAAATGCTACTTGCTAAGTGATCAGCGGGGGGAAGCAATAGGTACCGCAGACCCCGTAAAAGATCATTAACTATTGACAACTTGTAATAAAGGGGAGTGAGGATGAGGTAGAATTGAAATTGAGGAGTAGTTGAAAGTGGGCTTAAAAGCTGTTAGGTAAAATGAGATGCCATGTCAACACACACTAGAGTGGCTATGATGAAAAAGATAGGGGGCTGGAATGATAGCTCAGCAGTTACGGCGCTTGCCTGGCACACAGGAGGACATGGGTTTGAACCCCAGCATCATATACACAACAAGGTGTTGGAGCAATGAAAGCTACACGAAAAACTAAATAAAATTGATTCTGTCTTTCTCTCTCTCTCTCACTGTCCCTCTTCCTCTTAAAAAAAAAAAAAGGTAGTAACAAGTGTTGTATAGGATGTGGTGAATTGGAGCCCTCACATACTGCTGGTGGGAGAGTAAATGGGGCCACCCTTTGGCAAACAGATCAACATTTCCTTAAATGGTTAAACACAGAGTTATCCTATAAGATATCAATTCTGCTCTTAGGGATATAGCCAAGAGAAATGAGAATGTGTCCATATAAAAATATGTATGTTGTTATTTATAGCAGTATTGCTTATAATATCCCCAACGTAGATATACTTCCAAACCATCAACTAAAAAATGAATAAAATAAAGGGAATATTATTTGGCAATTAAAAATGAAATACTGATATATGCTCCAGCAATATTCTAAATGAAAGAATTCAATCAGGAAAGACCAAATTGTATGATTACATTTATATGAAATGTCCTGATAAGGCAAATCCATACAAATAGAAGGCAGATTAGAAGTAACTGGTGGGGAGGAATGAGGAGGCAATGGAAGATGTGAGAAATGGGAGGGAGGGGAGTGACTGCTAATGATCACATGAGTTATTTATTTTTTTAGAAATGTACTTTATAAGTCACATGGGTTATTTGGGGGTTGATAAAAATATTCTGAAATTTATGTGATAGTTGCAGAACTTTGTAGATGTACAAAAACTCATTATATACTTTAAATGGATGAGTCGCATGGTAAGTGAATCATACGTCAATGTAGCTGTTCAGGAAGAGTGGGGGCAGTCTCTGGAGAGGGTAAAAATGAGACTTTGTGATCCATTCAGTTATGGGCAGTATGAATAGGCTGAAGTTTTTAACTGAATTTAAACTTTGGTTCTTCCTTCCCCATTAGCTCCCACAAAGTTGGCTAATGTTTATCCTCCACATAAGGATTCAGTGGATCCCTGGAGAATCTGACTGACCTGAGGGACTTTGTGCTATAGAGGGGTTTATAGTCAACAAAAGGAGTTCATCTTCAGAGCTTCCAGTCAGGCTTTGGGTGTACTATTGCAGAGTAAGATGAGGCAAACACCTGAGGAATTCCAGGAAACAGTTTTATTCATAGCTGCACAGCTTTGTCCATGGAGCATGGGTGTCTCAAATTCTTAAAATTTTATACTCAGTGGGAGGTTACATTAGATTTAATTAATTGTTTTCCATTTTTACAAGTCAGACAGTGGTTTTACAGGTTTTTTACAGAAATAACACCTTCTGCACAGGGGTTTCTCTCTGGGGTAAAGGGTCATCCTATAACTCTTATAAGTTAGGTGAGCACAGCTCAGAGCTTCACTGTCCCAGAGGAAGTTACAAACCACAACCAACCTCTGTGCAAGCTAACTTCTGTGCAGCTCATGCACACACCTTGGCAAAGATTTTACTGAAGGAGGCTAGTTGAGCTAAAGTTACATTGTCACCATAATTAGGGACAGGGTCCTGAAACTTCTTTCCCAGCCTCCTTCACTCCCCCACCTTTGACACCTTAATTTAATCCTTAAATTAAAGAATGTCACCCTCTGGGCTTAACATTACATAGAACACCATAATTTCAGCTGTTGTTTGCTTCTATAGTAGAACTGATTGTTTTCATGCGGAGGGGAGCCAAGAATGGTAGCAATAAACAAGTTGGCAGCATAAATCCTATTATGTCTATAGTACAAGTTCACCTCCAATCTGTTGGGAGGTGGGTGCATGCCTTTTTTCCACAGATCCAAAATAGCCCATTCTGGTGCTTTCCAGTCAGATGAGGCTGGATTATCACCAGAATTTATGAATCTCACAAACGCCTCCAAAAGAACTGATATATGCAGAGTTTGGACTGGTGCAGTTGAAGAGTTTGTTTTCTCACAGCATTATGCATCTGAGACCATTAAGACCATGTCCCAGACTGTATGGATTATCTGTCCAAAATCAATTAGGTTGATTTGGCCAACAGGCAAAACAGTATTCTGTTACAAGAGGGTCTCTCCAACAAATTGTGTGTGTTGTGACCCACATTTACCAGTACAGTGTTTTTAAGAACTTCTGAAGTGAGAATCCAGCTCTGGGGTCCCTCACCCTCTAGAGCAATGTGGGTCTGATTTCACCGTAGCAAGGAATAAGCATCCAAACTCATTTTTATCCAAGGCCACTCCTCACTCATGAGGGCTCTTCCGCAGACTCAACAGTTTTTGATTCTAAGACTTTCGGCTATTCTCTCAGCTAAGTCTAAAAGATTATTTCCCAAGAAGGGCACATTAAGGTTAGGGCTGAGACCTTTGTACAGTTTAGCATTTGGGCCAGGGCTTGTAGTGAAGGGGCCTGGGGTAGTCAACTTTAAATCATCTTTTATGAAACCTTGTATCCATTTTGGAGGCATGTGATCTAGTGGCCAGCAACATCAAGCTCCCCTAGAAGAGGGGAAAATCTCTGGGCAAGCCTTTGTAATCTGAGCCACATGAATTCTGAATTGTTTCCAGTAACAAATGGTCACTGAATTACACATTTTTCTGGTGGGGCAATACTCATCTTACTAATTCTACCAACTTTGTAATAGACGATCCCAACACATGGAGTACATGGTGAGTAATAGCTAGGATCCAGCCACAGTGGCAAGCAGTTACATATGGTGACTATTGAAAACCAGATTAAGTAATAGGTTAATCTACCAATTAATAATGTCAACTTAATAACACCAAATAAATCCTAAAAATCTTATGTAAGCAAACTTGAAAAGTGCAAATAAGACTGTTACCCAAGAGTCCAGTCAGCAGGTATCATTGTTAGTACTATAGAAAAGACCAAGGAAAGAAAAAAATATATATATATATACATACACACACACACACACACACACACACACAGTGTGGCAATGTATCATAGTATAAGAACTAAAAGATTAAATTGTCCATTTTTCTTGTTGGACAGCCAATCTCTGGGTGGCTGATGTAGGGATGTATCTTCCAAAGCTTCAGCAATGAGCAGGCTGTCCAGCTTCTAGGGTATGTTCAGATCAAGGCTTTCATCATTCTTTTCATCCTCAATCTTGTTCAGGGCTTTCTTTTTCTGGATGGTCAGCCTGAAGAGTGGCATGGGGTCTGAAGTGTCAGTCTAAGTGGATCTTTGGGGTCTTCCTAGTTTTTCAAGTAGGGGGCTTCTGTCTAGAAACCTCATTCCCCGCCCCCCCCCCCCATATGGCTGTACTTTGGTTACAACTCTCCTGCCAGATGTCTAAGACTAAGTTGATCAAAATTGACCTGGTTTCAATCTATTAGTATGGAGGCAGCCTGGATTTCTCAGGGTCATTCTTGGGGACTTATGAGAGGTAGTGCCATCTGTCAGGATGAGTCAGGGTCTTGCTGACCATATGTGGCTTCTCTGGGAAACATTATGGACATTTCCCTTTTCAATGACCCTCCTCTTGCAGCTGCACATTGGTTTGGTCCCCCACCCCAGGGTGTCTCTAATCTCCCTGATTAGGAGATCATGTGACCCAGAGTCCCTTCTAGAAGTCCCATTGTTTCCCAAGTCCTGGCTTATCTTGAAGAGCAATTGCCAAAATATTGGCTGTTCTTTCGCCCTTATATTTTCTTCACTTTAACCTCTAAATTTTGGTTTTTAAACATCCAGCAGTCCAGTTTTATTAATCTTAAAGTAAGAATATTTGACTTTAAATTAAATGTATATACTTTTATAGTTATTTACTTCTTTGACTTAATTGGGGTCAGAATACAGTACTGGAAATCAGACTTAGATTTTTGCGTTCCTATCTCAAGCTAACTCAGGTTATTATATTAGAAGTTGTACTTCTGTAAAGCATTTAGATAACTGTTACAAATTTTCATAAGGGGGCTGGAGCGGTAGCTCAGCGGTTTCGGCACTTGCCTGGCAAGCACGAGGACCCAGGTTCAAACCCCAGCATCACGTACACAACTTAGTGTTGCAGCAACTAAGGCCATGTGAAAAACTCAATAAAGTTGTTCCTCTCTTTCTCTGTCTCTCTCACTGTCCCTCTCTCTTTATAAAAACAAAACAAAAAAAAAATCAACAAAGTTTTATAAGGACAATATATAATATAATAAGAACAAAAAACGTACTGGTGAACCAATAAATAATTTTTATAATTTTAAATCTTTACTTATATATTACCTGGGGATCTTTTCTTGAAATCACAATAATTTTTACAACAAAATTTTATCTTCTGTATTTAATTTTAAATAAGCTTAAGTTTAGCTTTTTGGGAGCCTTTTTAATGTGGAGGAAGGTGAGAGCCAGAGCCTTAACTCAGATGGGGAAGGGCTGATACAATATTACATCTGAAATATCAATTAAACAGAAAGGCTAAGAGAGCTTTTAAACAAATTAGAACCCTCTTATTAATCTTTACAAATATATTTAGGAAACAGTATTAATGATCCGAAATTGACTTAGAGTGAACAAAGAAAAGTCAGGTCTTTAAATGGTCGTGAGGTTTTCATGTCAGATAGAGTGTATGAAGGAACACATATTGGTTACCTTGTTGGTAAACCTAAATAAAATTTTATTTCATATACTTTTACATAACACCTATAACAAGGCTCATATAAACATGGTTTTTAGATGTGTGTGTGTATATATATATATATATATATATATATATCTGGTCACATTTATTTAGAGTGTCAGTTATATTATAATACCATTTAATAACAGTTGTTTATTTACTCAGTTATGAAGTAATCATTTTAAAGATTTTAAAACAGATATAAACCTTAATTTTTTTAAGATTAGTTTCCCTATGCAGTAAAATCGGACATCATAAATTGTCTTTACAGACAAGCTGAGATGAATGTTTTGAGAAACTCTTGTTACCTTAACATACAGAGAATTAGATTTTAGGGCTGGAGCAGAGGCTTGGTGGTTATGGTGCTTGCCCAGCATGCTCCAGTACACGAGTTCAAACCCCAGCACCCACATATACATTGTCAGAGCAACAAAAACCATGTGAAAAAACTCAGTAAGAATTGATTCTGTCTCTCTCTCTCTCACTGTCCTTTTCTCTTTAAAAAAAATTAGATTTTGATTTATAGGAGTACAATAATATTGGATCCTAAAAGAAACCTTAAATAATTTTAATTATGCTGATTAGTTAACTTAATTACACATAGGTTTTTGAGACTTATTTCCACAAATCTCTTGGAATTTACTTGGACATTGTACAACTTGCTTACCTTACCATATAAAATAGGATCACTTTGTTATTTACAGTATTTCAGTTGAAACAGTTGAAACTTTTGGTACTCTCTGTATATTGAGTAATATTTGTTGGAATCTTAACTTTTAGTAATCATGCTTTTGGTGAAGACTGAAACAAAGCAATCTTAAACCTTTTTATATTTATCAATTTATAAAAGCACATTTAATAACCCCAAATATATGTTACTTATAGATTTTTTTTAAAGAGAGAGAAGGACAGTAAAAGAAAGAGAAAGAGAGAAGCAATTTTTTTAATAGATGAATATGGAATTACAATTGAGGGGGAAACATTATCAAACATTTAAGAACACATGCATATATATTTAGTTATCCAAGGATAATGCCATGTCATGGATGCCCAGCTTGGGTTCCCCATGTTGCTGTTTCTCCCAGAAGAACCCCTGAGTTAAATGGATATCTCGTGGAGGACAGAGATCTCCTTCTGAGATGATTCCCCCATATTGCCACCCTCCAGTCTCCTAAATATTCATCCTAGGCCCTCCCCCCACCCTTTCCCTCACCCCACGCCTCCAGGTATCCTAGGCAGTCATCCCCTATTGCGTTAAGAATCATATAATTTGAAGTTATTATTAGCTTAGCTGTCTAACATACTGCTTCCCGATGTATTCTAGCTTCCACAGATGAGAGAAACCATTCGACCCTTGAGTCTCTGAGATTGGGATACTTCACTTAGCATAATTCTTTCCATCTCCATACATTTGATTTCAAAAGCCATAATATTGTCTTCTCTAATGGCCGAGTAGTATTCCATTGTACTTATGTACCATAGTTTTTGTATCCACTCATAGAGGGAGGGGCATCTGGGTTGGTTCCATAGTCTAGCTGTAGTAAATTGAGCTGCTATAAACATTGATGAAGCCACATCACTATAATATGCTCATTCTAACTCCTTTGGGAAAATACCCAGGAGTGGGATAGCAGGGTCATAAGTTGGTTCCATCCCTAATTTTTTGAGGATTCTCCACACTGCTTTCCAGAGTGGCTGAACCAGTTTGCAGTCCCACCAGCAATGTGACAGTGTTCTTCTTTTCCCACAGCCCCTCTAGCATCTGTCGTTGTTTGTATTCTTCATTTTTGCCACTCTAACAGGAGTGAGGTGGTATCTCATTGACGTTTTGATTTTCATTTCCCTTATAGCTAGTGATATAGAGCATTTGAGAGAAGCAATTTTTATTTAGTTTTTCGTGTGACTTTCATTCCTCTGACACTTTGCTGTATACGTGGTGCTGGGATTTGAACTCCTGTACTTACGCATACAGGGCAAGCACCGTAACTGCCAAGCCACAGCTCCAGCCCCTGCTACATATAGATTTAATAAGAGTGCTTGAATTTATATTTAGCAGTTGATGTTTAGCAAATTAATCAGATGTCTCCTCTAACAAACATATTTATTAAGATCAATCTTATTTATGTTAAATCTAATTTATTTATTTTTAACTGCTAATTTTAGATTATCCATGAAAATCATGATTTATACTGTATAGTTTACAGTATAAATCATGTTTTTTCTGTTGAAGAAAAATCCTAGAAGGAATAGAAATTGCTTTTTAAACATTTTATAAACATTTTAAATGGCTAGCCTTGACAGTGGCCCACTTTATATTTTGAATATAACTCTTGCTATTATTTTGCCATTGAGGCTTAATTTTTTTTAATGGATACCTTGTTTTTCCTTAGGCATCTGGAATAAGGAAAAACTTTTAGTAATAAGGCATTTATGGATTAGCAATTTTAAAAGCACTTTTATTTTTACCAATTTAGATTAACCCTTTTTGTTAAAACTTTAAGTCATGTGAACTAAAAGACATTCAGAACCATTTATTAAATTTGTGAGTACTCATTTATCTAGAAACCAACTTGTATGCACTCAACATAAAATAGATTTTTCAGCCTTTTAACAGGTCTTAGATCTCCACTGGTAGTAGATAATAGCTATAGATGTTTCTATTAAATTTGACCATTTAGAAATTAAAATAGAGCTTATCGTAGGTTTTTATATTATGACTTAAATCTCATGGAATCACAAGTTAAGACTCATTCGGACTCTGCAGCAAAAAGCTTCCTTCTTTACCACTCTTAAACAGACAGCCAAGACAGGTAATAGAGGAAAGCCTCCAATGTAAAAAGAGAGGCTCACAAAAATGGTCAGAAGTCACCTGAACTGGGCGTGATAGCTGGCACACACCTATAATCCCAGCGACCCCGGAAACGGGCAGGAACATCACAAGTTACTCAGCAACTTGGCAAGACTCTGTATTCAAAATAAAAAATAAAGAGGGATAGGGATGTACCTCAGTGTTAGAAATCTGGGTTTAATCCCCAGTCCTGGGGGTAAAAAGAAGCAACTTTGAAGGAAGAGACTAGTAAGGAAGAAGTAAAGGAGAGCATTTTAAAATGATTAATATCAGAAATATACGAGAATTCCATGCATGAAACAAGAATAGAATGTTATGTTTTAAATATTCAGATACATCCATACAATGATATATTATTCAGTGATAAAAATGATGAGTGAGATATCATCTATAAACAAACATATGATTTTTTTTTTGAGGTACTGAGATTTTAACTCAGGGGCACACTATCACTGAGTTACATCTCCAGCCATTTAAAAAAAAAAACAAGATTTTATTTTTCACCGTAGTTTTACATATTGAATGGGTTTGTTGTTGTTACACTTTCATACCTTCACACATCATACATCCCCATTTGCCCTTCCCACCCTCTCCCTCTCCCCTTTCTCCTTCCCCCCTCCAACCCCTAGTCTGCAAGGTTGCACCCAGTTCAATTGTTAATCTGTTGTCTAAAGTTATTGTTCTCTCACTCTTTCCTATATTGTACTCTAGCTTCCACTAATAAGAAAAAACATTTGACCCTCGAGTTTCTGGGTTTGGCTAATTTCACCCAGCAAGATTTTCTCCATTTCCATCCATTTACCAGCAAAGATCATGATTTAATTTTTTTAAATGGCTGAGTAGAATTCCATGTGATTATATATATATATATATATGTATATATATATATATATATTCACAGTTTCTTGATCCATTCACCCAGTAATGGGCATCTGGGTTGATTCCATAATTTAGGTATTGTGAATTGACATCTCCAGCCATTTTTATTTTGAGACAAGGTCTTGATAAATTGCCCCAGCTCGCCTTGAATTTACTTCAGCTGCCTGAATATCTGGGATTACAGGTATGTGCTGCTGCACCTGGCCAATATGAACACATCTTAAAAGCACATTGCTATATTAAGCTGGGTGTGCTGGTACAGGCCTGCAATCCCAGCTGAGGCTGAAGTAGGAGGATGGCAAGTTCCTGGACAGTGTTGGCCATTCAGTGAAACCCTGTCTGAAAATAAAAAATAAAATGGGCTGGGGAATGTAGCTTTGTGGTAAAGGGCTTGCCTAGCATGTATGAGGCCCTGGGTTCAAGTCTCAGTACTAGGGGGGGAAACATTTAGTTATACAAAAAAAAAAAAAAAAAAAAAAAGCAATCGTGAAAAGACTATTGTATGATTCCGATTGTATCATATTCTGAAAAAGGCAAAAACTATAGTGATGTAAAAAGATCAATGGTTGCCAGGGTTGTGAGGGAAAGGTTAAGTAGATTTTCAGGGCAATAATATTATTGTGTGTGATAGTGTAATGGTAGATATATGACATTATGCATTGTTAATTCAGAACTTTACAAAAAATAAAACAATACTTTCAAATTAAAAATTAAGATTGGGGGAATCTCAGAATAGAGTACAGAATGTCACAAAAGAATCTATATTGCAAATGTCTGGTACAACCTTACTATAATGGCTGGAAAGAAAAGAAGAAAGCTCTTAACTTTCTTTAAATTGCACCATTTCAAACATTTGACCATGGAATTCTCTCAATTTTAATAAAGTTAGAAAAATTTTACAAAATAATACCTACAAATAGATATAAAGTGCTCAAAGATGAATCCAAGTGGGGCTGGAGCAGTGGCTCAGTGGTGACAGCACTTGCCTCGCATGCGTGAGGACGCAAGTTTGAACCCTAGCACCACACACACAACAAAGCATCAGAACAACAAAAGCCTCATGACAAACTAAATAAAATTGATTCTCCCTCTCTCTCTCTCTCTCTCTCTCTAGCTCTCTCTAAAAAAGATTAAAAAAAATGAGTCCAAGTAACAAGTTATCGTGACAAAAAAATAAACTTTCTTGGTAGGGTATCCCTAATTTTTAAGAACCACTTAAGCATTTCATTATTTTTCTTAATTTTCGTGAAGTATCTATTTAGAAAAGAGAAAGTAAAAGACATTTATACCAGAACCCAGGTTAGGCACTTGCCTATTATGTTATCTTATTTCATCTTCCACAACCTTGAAAGATAGGAACTTCCGTTCCCACTTTACAAAGAAAGGTTACATAGCTAATGACCAAGAGCATAGACTATGTGGTACATCTTCCATGAGTAATTATGGGAAATAAATATGAAAGTGAATAATATGAACATGAGTTATGCATATAAAATAAATTGCTTATTACAAATTGCTAAGCGTGGAAATATAAAATGAATGTAAGTACTACTTATTTTAAAAATTCAGTAATCGTTCAGTGCCTACTGAAATTTTCAGAAAAGGCATCAGAGGGGATGTTTTGTATAGGGCTTGGCAATTTGGACAGAATAGAAATAAATGGATGGGAGGGAAGAAAGCATTTCAGGTTGAGGCAGCTAGAGGCAAAGTCATTCAGAGGGTAGGAACACTGTGGTGCAGAGTAAATTAGAGAAAAGCACTTTCCTAGGACTTTCAACTCTGTTTCTATTTTATTTAAAATACATATAGGCTCTGCAATTTATGTCTACTAATTTTGTTGCTCTCTTAATGTTCATATTTAACTTTCTTCAATATAGTAACAATTATGGAAACATCAAATAAATCATTGTCAAAAAATGTAAGAACTGAGGGCTGGAGTGTTGGCTTGGCGGTTACGGGGCTTGCCCGGCATGCGTGAGTACACAAGTTCAAATTCCAGCACCACAAAGTCTCAGGGCAATGAAAGCCCATAAAAAAACTAAATAAAAATAGCTTCTCTCTCTCTCTCTCTCTCTCTCACTGTCTCTCTCTCTTTAAAAAAATATATAAGAACTAGAAAAATGATAAAATTTCTCAGGACAACACACATGGAGGGTGGCAACAACAGATAAATAGAACACAGCTACAAGAGTCTGTCATAAACAGGGGTCAAAAGTAGAGAGCAACAGGTTAGGGAGGAAGATAATTCTGTTTGGTTTGTGTTGAATTTGAGTCTCCACTAGAGAAACTGGATTTCCAGACTACCCTTTTCAGAAAATTCTCCAAATAACTGTGAAACCACTTGAAGCTTTAGCAGATTTGTGTGAAATATTTGCACATATGCTTGTTTATTCTAATTCCGAAGAGTCTTTTTCTCTTTCAAGTTAAACAACCAAGTTATGAGTTGCCCTTTTGACAGTTAGGTATTAGGTGTGTGCATTTCCTTGGCTTGAGGGCTTAAATTGCTCTCTCTCTTAACCCTCTTTGAAGACAGATTTAAAAGAAGAGATGCAGCCTTTTTTAGTGAATCTCATCCTTGAAGATATGCCTGGTCTCTACCTTCACCCTCTTCTCTTCCAGTTCATTGGAAACCTGATAAAAACCAGGCCCCCAGCTTATCCTAACCAAGAACTGATGAAGAGAGACAATCCCAAAGTTATAGCAAAAGAACGTATAGCTCCTAATTTTCCCAGGAATTAAGAGAGAAACTCTCCCTTCTTATGAACACATTACCCATTTAGCTTGTGTAAGTGTTATTGAAAAATAAAATAAAGACAATTCAGCCCCTTAAAAAGTTGACAGCTTCTTAGTAAAATATGTATAAATATTTTCTAGAGCAATCGTAGCACAATAATCGCGATGTAAGAAAAAAGAAAATGAAAGTAGTTGAGTAAATTTTCAATGGGTTGAGAAACAAGATAATAAAAGAATACATTGATAAATTTATGGCATAAAATAAATTTTCAAGCTTAAGCAAACATTTGTAAGAAAGTTTGAATTATTCTTACAACAATTTTATATGTATTTTTCTTCATGTTTTATCTTCATAGTGTTCTTTTTTAATTAGTTTACTTGCCATGAATTAATCATTTTATAAATTGGGCCATTTTTAAATGAGGAGCTGCAGGAAAGAGATCAGATTGTTTTTACCATTTTGAACATCTTTTAATCCTTTTATTTTTGTGTTCCATTTTAAAAGTAAATATATAGATTAAATATGTCAAACCTTATTATTATATATCTATTATGTGTAGAACCATAATGGAAACTACTGATGGAAACTTTTTTTAAAAAACACTAACTAGGCTCTGTTAGTGTTCTTCCTTTTAAAAGGAAAGATCAGATAAATATGTTTCAGGTTTTCTTTTATTTCACTCCAACTTGTAAATCATGGAATCATATTCTGCCCCCTTAGATACACTGTTAAGTTAGTCAACTAATAGTTCTGGTGAATCTCTTTACACACTCAGTTAAGAACCTCATCGCATCATCTGAGCCCTCACAGAGGGTTATTTAAGTGACATGTATCAGCATGCTACATACCACAGAATAGCCAAAAGCTTGAAAAGAGCCATTTGATTGTGCATTGTCAAGATGCACTGACATCCTATTTGCGGACAGCAGTCTGGAGGGGAAAGTCATCTGTTGATGAAAGTAGGCTTGGAAACATTTCTATATTTTAGTCTTTCTTCTTCAAGTCTTGTACTTCTGCTACCACCCCCTACCCAGCCTCACTTCCTAGTTACAGCAATTAGAAAGGAGAACATATTCCAATAGAATGCTTCTTTATTTGAAACTTCTTTACCAGAAATTTATTGTTTTTTTTTAAGAGAGAAGGTAAGTGAGAGAGAGAAAAGAAGAAGAGAATCAATTTTATTTAGTTTTTCATGTGGCTTTCATTGCTCTGACACTTCATTGTGTTTGTGGTGCTGGGGTTCAAACCTGAATCCTTGTGTAAGCCAGGGAAGCCCCGTAACTGCTGAGCCCCAACTTCAGCCCATACTGTTCTTTTTTCTTTTTTAAAAAAAAGTCCCACTTATTGCTATATAACAGTTGTATACATGTGACGTTTTATATAAAAGTGACAAAATCTTTTTACATTTCTTGCTGCTTATAACTGTTCTTGCTAATAAGTTTATCAATATCTATTAAAATTAAAAATGCAATATCCTCTTACCTAGAAATCCTTCTCCTTGGAATCTATCACAAAGAAATAAACACATCAATAGATAAAGACATACAAGGATGCTTATTGCAGCATTATCTGTAGAGCTGAAAAATGTTCAACAATTAGGGGATTGCTGAATTGATAATGCTACATCTAAATCATAGAATACTGTGCTGCATTAAAAATATGAATTTAAGCTATACCCAGATGAATCAGTAATTACCCACAGGTAATGCTGAGTGAGAAAAATATAGCCCATTTTTGAAAATTAATGATTTTTAAAAGCCCTGTTGTTTGGAGATCTTTCACACACAAAGTCAGTCTTCACAGAATAACACCTCAGGCTGTTATCATAGGTTGGAATGGAATGTAAAGAGGAGGAAATAAGAGAGAAAAAACGCAATCAAAAGACCAAAATGGGGGACTGGAGCGTAGGTGGTGCTTGCCTGGCATCTTTGAGGATGGGGTTCAAACCCCAGCACCACATACACAACGAAGTGTCAGAGTAAGGGAAGTCACATGAAAAACTAAAATAAAAATGGATTCTCTCTTTCTCTTTCTATCTCACTGCTCCTCTCTCTTTAAAAAAGGAGCAATATGTACTATGAAATTGAGTTTGATCACATTTATGCATTATCTATATTTACATATAAACTAATTCTTTAAAAAGTAACATTTTATTAGTTGTTTTTAGTTTTACATAACATTAGGATTCATTTTGATGTGATTATAAAAACTTGAAATATAATTTGCTCTGATTCAGTCTCCTTTCTCTCCCCTCCTCCTTCTCCCTGTTCCTGTCCCTCCATTCTACTGATCTTTCTGCTATTTACTTACAGTTTTTTTGTCTTTTTTCATTTAATGCCTGTGGATATACATAAAGGTGAGATTCACTGTGGTATATTCATATATGTACATAGGAAAGTTAGGTCAGATTCATTCAACTGTTCCTCCCTTATTATGTAACTCCTCCCTCCCACTCAGGCCTCCTTCCTCTACTCCACTCATCTTCTATGTTGGCAGAATTCTCCCCACCTTTTTTCTTTTTTCTTTCATTTTTTTTTCTTTTCCTTATTTTGGACTAACTTCTGCATATTGGAGAAAACATTTGATCTTTGATTTTCTGGGTCTGATTTATTTCACTTAGCATGACAATCTCCAGTTCCATTGACTTACCAGCAAATGCCATAATTTCAGTCTTCTTTATGGCTGAGTAATACTCCAGTATGTACTTATATTACATTTTCTTTATCCATTCATCCGTTGACAGGTGTCTAGGTTGTTCTGATAGCTTGGATATTGTGAATTATGCTGCTATAAACATTGATATGGCTGTATCCCTGTAGTATGCCTATTTTAGATCTTTTGTATATATACTGAAGAGTGGGATAGCTGGATCAGATGTTCATTCCAGCCCTAGTTTTTTGAGGAATCTTCATTTGGCTTTCCAAAGTGGTTTCACTAATTTGCCATCCTACCAACAATGTATAAGTGAACCTTTATCCTCACATCCTCACAACACTTATTTGTGTTGCTAATTGCCATTCTGACTAGAGTGAGATGAAGTCAATGCAGTTTTGATATGTATTACCCTACTACCTAGAGATATTGAACATTTTCTGTATATTTATTGAACACTGTATTTCTTTTGAGAAAGGTCTATTTATTTCTTTTGTCTATTAATTGGGTTATTTGGGGATTTTGGTGTTAATTTTTTTGAGTTCATTATATATTCTGGATATTAATGCTCTGGGGAGCAGATGGAAAAGATCTCCCATTCTGTAGTTCTCTCTTCATGTTCCTGTTTTTTTTTTGCTGTACAGAAGCTTTTTTTTTTGAAAGAGAGAACTTTATTTAGTTTTTCACATGGCCTTAGTTGCTCCAACACTTAGTTGTGTATGTGGTACTGGGGTTTGAACCCCGGTTGTTGTGCTTGCCAGGCAAGCACTGAAACCGCTGAACCACCGCTCCAGCCCAAGAAGCTTTTTAATTTGATGCCATCCTGCTTATATTTTGTTTAATTTCTTATGCTTTAGGGGTCCTATTAAGGAAATTAGTGCCTGTGCCAATATGTTGGAGTGTTGGCCTACATTTTCTTCTAACAGTTGCAAAGCTGCTGTTCTATATCCTAGGTCTTTGAACCATTTTGAATTGACTTTTGTGCAGGATGAGATAAGGGTTAAGTTTCATTCTCCTACATATATAAATATCCAGTTTTCCCAGCATCAATTGTTAAAAAGGTTATCTTTTTTCCAGTGTGCATTTTTGGCATCTTTGTCTAGTATCAGCTGATAGTATCATTGTGGGTTTGTCTTTGTGTCTTCTATTTCCTTGGTCTTCATGTCTGTTTTGATGCTCGTACCATGCTGTATTTGTTACTCAATAGGATCATTTGAGATTCTGTATTGTGATGCCTTCAGCATGCTTAGGATTGCTTTGGCTATTGTAGCTCTCTTATTTTTCCAAATGAATTTTAGAACTACTTTTACTAGTTTTGTGGAGACTGTTATTGGCATTTTGATGGCATTGAAACTGTAGGACACTTTTGGTAGTATCCCATTTTGATAATGTTAATTCTGCCTATCCAAGAACATGGGAGGTCTTTCCATCTTCTAAGGTCTTCTTCCATTCTTTTTTCAGTGTTCTATAGTTTTCATTGTAGAGGTCTTTCACCTCCTTAATTAGATTAATTCCAAGTATTGATTATTGTGAATGGGACAGTTTTCCTAATTTCCTTTTCAGCAGATTCATCACTGGAGTATAGGAAAGTTATTGACTTATGTATGTTGATCTATATCCTGCTAGTTCATTAAATTTATTAGCTCTACAAGTCTGGTATGATTTTTGTGGGTCGTCTAAAAATATGATTGTATCGTCAACAAACAAAGATAATTTGACTTCTTCTTTTCCTATTTGTCTCCCTTTAAATTTCCTCTCTTGCCTGATTGCTCTGGCTAGAGTTTCAAGAATTATACTGAATGGGAGGAGTGGTGAGAGTGGGCATTTTTTGTCTTGTTCCTATTTTTAGAGGAATATTTTTAGTTTCTCTCCATTTGGTGTGATGTTTGCCTTGGGTTTGTCATAGATAGCCTTTACAATATTTGGGTAAGTTCCTTCTATCCCTAGTTTCTCAAGTGTTTTAAACATGAATGGGTACTGGATTTTGTCAAATGGATTTTCTGCATCTATTAAGATAACCATGTGATTCTTATCCTTACCTTTTTTTTAGAGAGAGAGACAGAGACAGAGAGAGAGAGAGTGTCAATTTTTTATTTAGCTTTCCATGTGGCTTTCGTTGCTCTGACATGTCATTGTGTACATGGTGCTGGGGTTTGAACTCACATACTCACTCATGCCACTCAAGTGCCATAACAGCTGAGCCACTGCTCCAGCCTTCTTGTCCTTAACTTCATTTGATGAATTACATTTATTGATCTACATATGAAGTGTTATGGGTGGTTTGGGTTGGCTTTTTCCCTTGCTTTTTTCCTATCACCTGTGTGTGTCTACCCATCTATTGGGATGGTTATCACTACTTCTTTTATGCATGGAACTTTTTTGAACTGCTTTCTCATTAGATCCCTGGGCTGGGTAAATATCTAGATATTGATACTTTAATTCATGTGTTGCCTCTGCTGTTTCCAGTATCAGCACAACTTTGAGAAGCCACTGAACTCTGTTTAACTACATCACTTCAGAGCAAAAACATGTACTATTCAACCTCATGAAAAAATGAAAGACTTCTTGATACTGTTCCCCACAATTCTTCTAATCCAATTATAAACTTGTAGTAAAGTTATGGAATAGGTTGAAAACTAGTAAATATAGTAAAATTGCTATAATATTATAAAGGGGCTGGAAGAAGTAAAAAAGAAAATATTGGGCAAAAGAGAGAGAGGAAAAAAGAAAGAAAAGATAGAAAAGAATGATATATACCAAGGTAAAAAGGAGGAAAAGATGGATTGGGGGTGAGGATTTGAAGCAATATCGTACTATGGAAGGAGGGAGAAGAGTGGGTAAGAAGAGCTTGGAAAACAAAGAATGATTCCAATTAATGCTTTAAACCATGAGGGCAAGATGTTGGCTCTTAAAGTAAAAACTATCAAATCAAGATAAAGAGTGACATATGTTATAGTTATTATTTATAGTAAATCAAGCCAAGATGAAGAAAATTCTTATTGAGTGTTGGCTTGGACTTGTTTAGGATTGGGGACATTTAGAAAATTCCCATCATTCTTTGGATTTAGATCACTCCAAAGGTGCTGGGGCACAGGAGCCATTCCGCTAATTGCTGTGGATCTCCCACTAGTTGGTTCACACTTGTAAACTCAGGGGCAGAGTTGACTGCTTGGAGGGTGTGATGTTTCTGATGTTGATTCTATTTGTTTCTAACATGTGCAGGAGTTTAGGATGCAAGGCTCTGGGCTGTCACTGTGATTGCCATGGGTCACCATGAACCTACTCCCTTTTACAGGATTCTTTTAAAAGTGGTGTAGAGCCTAGTGGCTGTCTGAAAGCACAGGTCCTGGGGTTGTGGATTCTCCGTGGTGCGGAAGCATTCCCCCCTGGCCAACACAGCTCACTGGGGTATTGTCCCTACTACTGAGTAAAGAGACTCAGCTGGTTCGCCTCAGTTCTAATTTCCATCGGCCTAGGTTGTGAACTACGGGCACCGCTTCCTTCTGCTGACTGACTGAAGCACCGTCCTGCTAGTGTTCAAGCGTTCACCAGCTGTGGCCATGTGTCGCTTTGGGTGCTGCTGCTGTCCGTTCTCCGCTGCCTTAGACCCAGGCAGCTTTCTACCTTGACTGACTTGTCACTGGCTATGTTCGTGATCTGGGCACCAACCCTTTAGGCTTTCTGGGACTCAGGCAACTTTCGTGCTGTGACCACTCTCCCACTGGCTGCTGCCATATTCAGGGACCATCCCTCCGTGCTGTTGGGGACCCAGGCAGCTTTCAGCCAAGATGGGCCCTATGCAGGCTGTAGCCCGATCAGAAGGACCCTCCTCCTAGACTTCCCAGGACTCAGGCAACTTCCCACCATAATGTGCCATCAAGAATCCAGGGACATCCCTCTGTGCTGCTGGAGATATAGTTAGCTTTCCACTGTGATATGCCTCCCACTGGTGGTAGCAGCCATCCGCTTCCTCTGTGGTACCAAAACTACCTTCCTGCTTGGATCTGAGCTCTCACTTTCTGCTGATGATCCATCTGTGCTTGGGATCCCAAGGAGGTTGAGCAGAACTCTGGGTTAAGTTAGCACTCCCTGGAGTGGAGTTGCTCTACCCCACTCCCCCGTTTGTGGTAAGGGAAAGAGGTTTCAGTAACATTTGGCTAGTAGGAATCCTTCCAACAGGTACTTTCTAGATAGTGTCGTAAGAAATCCCACTGCAGGGGTACTCCCTCTCGTTTATTTGTTGCTATCTGAAGGTGGGAAGATGCCATGTTGATTTGAAGGGTTCCAGAAGATGACTGCAGAGCCTGCCATGCTTGCCAGCCACAATTCAGTTTTAAATTGCTTGATCTGCTTCAGTGACTCTACTGATTCTGTCACTGTTTGATTTTGTCTGCTCTTCTTTTCAGTTGCTATTAAGAGAGTGAGCTTGGGGCTGGAGCAGTGGCTCAGTGGTTACAGCACTTGCCTGACATGTGAGAGTACGCGAGTTCAAACCCCAGCACCACGTACACACCGACGTCTCAGAGTAATGAAGGCCACATGAAAAACTAAATAAAAATTGTTTCTTTCTCTCTCTCTCTCCCCCTCACTGTGCCTCTAAAGAGAGAGAGAGAGAGTGAGAGTGAGTGAGCTTAAGTGCTTTTTCTCTCCCTCCCTCTCTCTCTCTCTCTGTTGCCACTCCCCTTTTCTCCTGCCCTGGCAGGGGATTTGGGAACTCTATTCTCATTTTCTACTTTGGTAACCAAATTTCAAGTCTCTCCAGGTCTCAAACTTGGTAATATAGGGTCTTAAAACATTTATTCTGTCACTCACCTCTCAGCGATTCCTTCACTGCCTCCGTTCCTCATTGCCTGGCTCTGTTCTGACATCTTCTTCCAATTAAGCTACATATAAACGATTAATAAGCATTTCTAAATAAAAGGCTTAGGCAATAATACTTGGAATTTCTACAAATCTACAAATCTGTAATAATTCATCAATGGAAACTAGAAATCAAAACAGGAAGTAGAGCTGATAATGTAGTTCAGTAGCAGAGCCCTTGCCAACCAATGAACAA
>PVKS010000848.1:0-27311 GCA_004027875.1 Aplodontia rufa | reverse complement strand
AGGGAAATATAATTTCCCTTATTCTGTAGTTCTGAAGTTTAGAATTAGAGAAGATAGGTGGTACAAGGTCATTTAGCTAACAAATGGCAGATTCAGGATTAAAACCCAGATTTTTTTTTACCCAGAATGTAAGCTCTTTATCTCTTTACATATTATTCTATATATATTCCCATTGTTCTGAAACCCAACCTTCCTCTCCGTTACCCTTTCTTCTCCTGGAAAAGTTGTTGTGGTAATATTCCAATCTTCTCAAATGATGGAAACCTGGTTGTGAGGCTTCTATGACATGCAGCACATCCAGAAAGAAATTCCATTAAGGAAAATTCTAGTGATTGCTGCTTATCTAGTTTTGATCACTCTCAGAATCAGAATCTTGGCGATCCAACATCATTTCTTAACTATGGGAATAAGTTTCTTAATTCAGAATATTTTGACAATGACAAAAATGATCATTCCTGGGCTGCAAATGTAGCTCATTGGTAGAATAGGTACTTAGCAAGTAAGCTCTGGGTTAAATCACTAGAGCACGCGCACACACACACTCACACACACACACACATGCAAATCATTTAATCTAACAGTACCTATTCATTACCATGTGCAAAGCATTGTTCTAGGATTTGTTGGGAATGAATGAATCTACATTCTGTACTGATATTATACATTAGGAAACACACAGAATTGATAGTAAGGTTTTTTCATTTTAATTAAAATTTAGTATGTTAGTACACAAATTAGTCATCTAATTTGTTTTAAGCTATCACCTTGATTAAAAATTTTGAATAACAATACCTTTGTTATTGTACAAAATGAAAAGATAAGGAACAGACTGTGAGAAGATATATCAGCAATAAAACTTTGAAACTAAATACAAATAACAAAACAGGCAACATATATGAAGAGAGAATGAGTAGAAGAAGATCATGTCATCAAAGAAATTTCATTAAAATAATAATTAAAAAAAATACCAAGTTCAGGAGTTGACTGATGAAAGTGTAAATCAGCACAATCTCTTTAGAAAGAACAATTTGAAAACATGCATTTCTTATGATCTCACAAGTCTACATCTAGGTAGCAAAAGTTGTATACTTGTGTACAAGAAGTCATATATCAGGAATGTTCCATGGGGTGATATACTAGAGAAAAATATAAAGCAACCTAAATGCCAATCAGTAGGACAACTGAAAGAAAATCAACCGTGGTTTATTCATATGGTAGAATATAATATAGAGCAATTAAAATGAATAAACAAATAATAAGGATACTTTTCAAAAAAGCAATATTTAATAGACAAAACAAGGTAGAATGATACCTATTATGTAAATTTTAAGCATATAAAATGATTCCATATTTTGTTTATAAATACATATATGGAGTAAAAGTATAAAATCAGCCTGAAAGGATAAACACCAAACTGAAGGTGATAATTAGCTCTAGGCTTTGAGACAGTGGAGGGAGACAGATAAAATACCACCATATTTGTAATGACTATTTCTGTTGTCATATTTGTTATGCCACTCAGTTACAAAGATAAATTATTAACAATTTGTTAGCTCTAGGTAATGAGTGCACTGGTGTTTATTGTAAAGTTGATTTCATTTACTGATCTTTTAAGATTTTTCAATAAAATCAAAATTATTACCATGATCGCTCTGAAAGATAGTAGAGAGAGACAAGATTTCAGTCAAGGTCCAAGCAAAACACAATAGGCTTTAGAATTAATATTATAATATTGGAAAGGGGAAGAAATGGATTGATGAGGTGATGTTTTGGGGATAGTTTTAAAAGCTGCTGAAGCATTGAATGTGAAGAGTAAGGGAAATAAAGAAATGTTTCTGAATGTTAAATCCATTTTTGCATGCAGACTTAATTTTTTTAACAGGCAGAGCATAGATTTATTGAAAGTGAAAATGAGAGTAAAGTAGCATGGGTTGGGTGAGCAAGAGAATGGCTCAAGACACCAATGTCTAGGTGAGTCTTTTCTTATATTCTGAACTACACCTTGGTACCCTTGCTGCACAGAACTGATTAAAGACTTTGCCCCATTTGTTCCCATTGGTTACTTGATTTTCACCTGACTAGAATACAGAACTTGTGGCGGGAGTTGCCATGGCAATAAACACTCAATGATTGGAGTTGTCAAGGTAATGCATGGTGTCCCTAAACAGGGACATGATGACTCCTCTCTCTGTCTTATACTCCAACTGACATTTTTCTGGTATCCTGCCTCTGCCATCTTGACATCCGTAAACTCCTATCTCATTTCTCCCTGAGAAAAATGGGTGGATGGCTGAGTGGATTGAAGTCTCATCTTTTGTAGTTACTTCAGGTGGGCCAGGGGCCATCATTCTTGCCAAATAGGGGATCATGAAATTCCCTATCTGGTCAAGATGGAGACCGTGGGCCACTCAGATTCATTTGTGGGATCAGTCAGAAGCCCTACTGTACAACCACCTGGAGTTTGATAGGAAGACATAAGCTTTATTCCTAGGTTTAACAGGCATGGTCCAAACAACAGTAGTAGAAAGGTTCTCAAAAGAGGTCGCACTACTGGCAGTAACCAACATATCCAGTTCCAAATTTTGACCATGATCCTTCTGACTCTGACAGTTGCTGCTGAATGCAGAAGGGCATGGTATGCTAATTGCTTTGTTACATCTCTGACTTTCCCAGATTGGTTTACATAAAGATGACATTTTTCCTCCAGGAAGAAACACAGTCTCCTCTTTTGGGTGGTTAATAGATCTAATCTTCTCTGGTTCTGGAGAGAGCTGCTAGTGAGTCTCTCTGATTCTAGAGTGTAGACTTACTTTTTGCTTACAGTTAGTTTGAGCTTATTAATGTCTCAGTTGGGTAAAAACATAGATAAAATGAAATGGTGTAGTGACATGAATGTCACTTGAAAATACTTACTTGGCTAACTACTTGCTAATCATGTCAGGCATAGAGGTAAGAATATTGTATTTCCATATCTTGTTGGGAGGTAATCTAACCCCAAATAATGCTTGGCGGATACCTGCCTTATTTTTAGTTAACCATGCTGAAACAAGTTACCACAAATATAGTGGCTTAAAGCAATAGAAATTTATTATTATATTGTTCCATAAATCAAAGTACAAAACATGTTTTAGGGGAGATTGCTTCCTTACCCTATCCAGCCTTTAGAGACCGGTTTGGCTCATGGTGCCTTCCTCTACCTTCAAAGTGCATCACTCCAACCTCTTCCTTTGTTGTCAAGCGCCTCTTTGCCTTGGACTCTCTTGTATCCTTTCCAAGGATGTTTGTAATTAGGGCCTAGCTGGATAATCCAGAATAATCTCCCCATCTCAAGATTCTTCATTTTATCACATTTATAAATTCTCTTTGGAAGGAAACATATCTGCAGGCTCTAGGGATTAGGATGTGGACCTCTTTGGGGCATTACTTGTCCACCCTTAGCTATTTAGAAATCTTACTTGTGCTCAGTTTCTCTTTGCTCCTTCACTCTTTTCCCTTCAGTGTAAAAAAGCTTGAAAATTTTTGAAAATTTAGAGGCATTAGAGCAGAATTTCACTATAATCAACTAAATTAGAAATGTATTTCTATCTTAGCCAAGAAGCCATTTGTATCTTTTTTTTTTTTTTAAAGAAAGAGGGACAGTGAGAGAGAGAGTTGATTCTTCTCATTTTTCCAAGTGACTTTTGCTGCTTTGAAACCTTGCTGTGTATGTGGTGTTAGGGTTTGAACACACATCCCTGCACTTGCCAGGCAAGTGCCAAGACCGCTGAGCCACTGCTTGAGCCCTCCTCTTGATAATAGATGGGAGCAAAAGGAACACTTGGTCTTTTACCAAGTATTTTAAATGGTAATACAAGTTACAAGATGATTTTTAGGGGATGGGGGTATTGCTCAGAGGTAGAGCACTTGCCTAGTATGCATAAGGCACTGGATTTGATCTCCAGCACCATACGCACAAATGATTTTCAAATTGTAGGACTCCTTATCACCTCACCTCCATTTCTCATCTTCTAAACATACTGAATCTGCTCAGGTACATTCAGATTATGTGTTGTGCTTTCATGCAATCAGTTTGGCAGTGCAAGTTTTTAGCTCAAGGATATTTCCTTTATTCTCAACACTTTTATAGCTTCTTTTTTGGAATTGTCTTTAAAGACATTTCAGCAGACACACAGGAAAACACAGCTCATTATTTCAAGGTCAGAAGGTACTTTGCCTACTCTTGTCTTCTTCCCTTCCCCATTGTTTTACTCCACTTAGCTTCATCCCCACTCCTTCCTCTGCTGATATTAGTGCCAGAGATCTGTGAGGCCGAGAGGAAGGCCTGGGGAGCCAGAATGTGGCTGGGAAGGGGGCTGGGAAGGGGGCAGGGAGAGCTTCACACAAACTCACAAGGTAGCAGACACTCAAATGAAAATTTGTGTGATCCAATCCATTTCACATACTAAATAATCCTTATTTGCTAAGTGTCAAGAAATCATACCATTAAAATAAATGTATGTTGAGAATTACATACGGTATACTTAAATAGACTTTTTGGTATACTACTTTTTGGCAGGAGAGGTAGGATCACTGGGGAAAAGACTGGAAAAAAAAAACTCATCTATATACTGATTTTTTTCCAAGAATGTCTTAATTTAGTATTATCTATTTAATCACTAAAAATTCTGTAATTCAAAGCTTCTCAACTCCAGTAATGAATATTTACTAGTTAAGTACATGAATAAATGAAGAAAATATTGATAATGGCTGCATATGAAATATCTATGAATATGATACAGGTTGCAAACAATTTGGAATACTGGAATTATTAAATGCAAACAATTCACAAACTCAGTTACAAAATTTACATAATATTTGTTATTCAGAGTCTCTCAGAGGCCCATTCAGAAGTATCTAAAATATTCCTGTCATATATGTTTACATACACATTTATATATATATATACGCATACATATGTATACATATACTTTTTATTCTTAAACCAATTAAGATTATTCCTCAATAAAATATGTCCAGAACTGAGAAGTAATCAAAGGAAATACAAGAAATCCTACTTTAGATTGTAATCTCACATAGGAAAAGTTTTTTTTTTCCCTTTTACAGGACAGACTTCCTCTATTTAACACAACTGCCATTTGACTTCCTCCGGTGGCTCATCCCCTTGCTATCAGAACAAAAAACTCTAAATTCTAAATCTAGGCTGCCTAATTTATAGACATTCTCCACATGTAGCCATGAGTATTTGAAATGTGCCCAGTCAATGCCTATAGCATTGAGATATGTTGGAAGAATAAAATATGCACCAGATTTTAAAGATTTAGAATGAAAAAATATATAAAATACACGTCATTAATGTCTGTTGACTACATGTTGAAATGATAACATTTTAGACAGTTACATTAAATATGTTATTAAAACTAATTTGGCCTACTTTTTTTTTTTTTCAGGGCTGAGGACCGAACTCCGGGCCTTGCACATGGCTAGGCAAATGCTGTGCCACTGAGCTAAATCCCCAACCCCTACTTCTTACTTTTTAAATACAGGTACTAGGAAGTTTAAAATTTACATATTTGGCTCACATGTGTAGCTCACATTCTATTTCTATTGGACATTGCTATTTTAAATCATCAGGGTAGTATTTCTTCCCATAAGATCAGATAGCTTATTAGACATGTTTGAGTTATAGTTTATTTATACATAAAATATATTTAATTCAAAATATATTTTTAAAGAGAGGGGGCAGTGGGAGAGAGAAAGAAAGAGGAAATCAATTTTATTCAGTTTTACCCATGGCTTTTGTTGCTCTGACACTTAATTGTGTATGTGGTGCTCTTAAAAAAAAGTTTTGACTAGAAATAACCAAATTAGTGACCCTAGTAGATTGACAAATGGGAATTTAAATGATGGATACAATTGATATTTCCTCAAACACAAGTTGAAAAAAAAAAAGACAAGAAAAAGATTGAATCAGTTGCTGAAATTGTCAAAAGTTTTTTTTTTTTTTCTCCTGCCTTGGCCTCTGTAGTGGCTGGGATTGCAGGCATGCACCACCTTGCCCAGCTTCCAAAAATATTATAAAAACTATCAAAATGCTCATCAATTCAAGAACTACACAAAGAACTCTCTCAATTACATTTACAGAACAGCACGTTTGGTAATTACCTTTTCCCCCCAAGTAAATGAATATAATGGTATGTCTCTCTCTCATATCATCACCATCCCTGTACATTTATCTGTCTGTCCATACATCCATCCCCAGAGGAACAGAAATAAAGCCTGTCTTTGAAAAAGCTTCAAAAAGTTGCTTTGGATTATATTGTAATGCTAGGGAACATTTTAGATATTTCTGCTTCCATACAGAATATAAAGAAGCACTCTTGAATAACTCTGTCACAATTTCCATGCTCCCTTTTCTTTAAAAAAGGCAAGAATATATTAAAGACCTTTTCTATCTACATTAACTATGACATCAGCCCTGTCCTCAGGGAGCCCACAGCCTGTGAAAGACCTCAAAGTGTAGCAGAAATGAGAAGTTCTTTCTATCACCTGCTATCTATCTTAAAAGGAGGAGGATGAAATACTTGTGCCCTATGAATACTGGTTGATCATACAATATTCAAATAACCCTGATACTTTATAATTAATTACACAACTTGTATTCATGCACGTTTAGTGATGGGGCTTTTATTGTTTTTTGTTTTAGTTTTTTTTTTTTACATCTCCAACATTTATTTTTTAAAGGAATGGATTTAGAGAAAAATACATGGGGCCCAGAAGTATGGAATAGAAAATAAATACAAACGTAAGCTGTTTTGCTAATTGTTTTATAACCACAATGAACTAGTACAGAGGATGCCCTGTACAAAACACAATAAATGTTCAAAGATCAAGCTGTTCCCTTAGCAAGGCTAAAGATTTCAGTCTCTGGTATTTGGAATTTAGGCTGGAGTCCTTATTTTTGGATGGATCACTGGGTGTGTGGCACAGTCCATGCTTTGTAAATCAGATTTGAACAGAAGAACGGCCACTTGGCCCAGGTAGAAGTAGAAGAAGTGTTTGGTTTCGTGTGTCACATAACTACCAAAGTTCCTCCCCACAAAGCAGTGCCAGGTGGGGTTGTACTTCTTGTCGAACTCCTTCTTGATGTGGGCCGCAATATCCTTTTCTATGTTATATTTCTCCAACGCCTGAGTAGCGCACTCCACCGAATCCTGTTGCATCTCTTCTGACATGTCCGCATTTTTGATCACCGACTTTCGGTCGCACCTGGTTAACTGTGGGGCAGTGGCTGGCCGACTGCAACGGTCTCCTGAGGGAGGTGCTGTCGCGGCTCAGGTGCTGAGGGAGCTGCTGTGGCTACCCGCTTTTATTGTTTTTACTGCTGTTATAACAGATTCTTATACCTTCCTAGATGAAACTGAATTAATCTAGCTGTGACTAAAAATCATCTACATCCAGTGATACTCTACATGTCTATGGGAAATTAAGTAGTTAGGGGTCCCATTTTCATTATATAGTCATCTCAATCACAAAATCATTGAATTTGAAATTAATTTGATATACAAGGAACTCAGATAATTCCAATAGCCAAGGGGGGAAGAATTTATTTAATTTGGCAAGCTAAAACTCCCTAAGACTCTTATAAAGCAGAGAAAAGATATCTAATGAAAAAAATGAAAGGTGGACAAAATGAATTAAGTGCAAGTGAGGTCATAAAATATAAGTAAAGATAAGGTTTCAAGAAGGGAGTGGTTAATAATGCTAAACACTATACAGAAATTATACTGGAATAAAGTCACAGTTTATTAATTATAGTAATCAAGATATCATTGAGCATAATATTAAGAGCGATTTCAGTAAAATCAAGGGAACAGTATTTAGAAAAACAACATTTAAAGTAGACGAGCCTTTGAAGAACTGTGAATGTGAAATTAATGAGAGGTGAAGGTGTTTCTATGCTGAAGGATGAAGTCAATGGAGGATAGGCTAAAGACACAGGAGGAAGACAACAATAGAGCAAGATTCCTAAAGAAGCAAGCACCATTGGAAGGATTAGAATCGTATAGAAGGGACTTCTCTTGGACTTAGAAGCTATACTTCTAAAATATATGCTTCTTGGAAGAATGATACATTACAAATATTTGTGTGTGGGCAGTGATAGAAAAGGTAAGAAACAGAGTATCTACTTTATACAGCATTTCATACACTGAAGAAATTTCATACACATTAGATGCAGTTGAGTCTTGTAACCACTATGGAATAGGCTCAGGGAGTCTGAATGACTCACCCGAAGTCCCTGATAGTGAAGCAGAGATACTTCTTCAGATTCAAAGTACTTTCAAGTGCTGCATTGCTCATAATGTGCTGGCAGAAGAGCAAGATGATGAAGGAAAGAACCATGGGAAGTAAGGGACTAGCTTAAGCAGTATTAAGGAACTTATCTTTGCCACATGTGGGAAATCTCTAGAGATTAGATTTCCACAGCTGTTTCAATGAATAGTTTCATGTCTAACCATATTTGTGTGATAGGTGCTTCTACCAGAATGGGAGAAGTAGGGGATAAAGTCTGAAGAAGTAGAAGGCAGAGAAAATAGTTCAACCTATGTGGTAGTCAAAATCCCAGAGATTTCTTCTTATACGAGAATACTAATGTGTTAGTGCTAATTTCCTTTCCAGTCTTCAGAAATGGCCTTTCTTGCATCATAACTACTGAGGCAGTGAACATTCTATGTCAATACATTATTTTGGTATGGAATTTCAGAATATCAGTTTGGAATACTTTTTCAAAAATTATTTTCATCAGTTCATATCCCATTTCTGAAAAGATAAGAGACATGGCATCTATACTTTGTTCAGTGCTATGTTGAGTGAGGGTATTGGTGAGGGAGAGGGAAAGCAGTGCAGTGAGGTCATCAAGTATCTTGGGAATTTAAAATCTGACAGTGGGCAGATGGAGTGCTTACCTGGCACGTGCAAGAACCTGGGTTTGAACTCCAGCACTTTGTTAGAGAAATAAAGGCCTGATGAAAAAATAAAATTAATTCTCTCTCTAAAAAGTAAATAAAATCTGGTAAATTAGTGTGGTTATGCAAATTTGTATTGGAAATCCAGTCTATGCTCAATGAAAAGCTATTGGAGAGAAAAACGGAAACTTTTTCCCCCCACTGTAGCTTGTTTTATGGCAAAGCTGGCGGCACTTAGAGTGGTGAGTGGTTTTATAGGAGACTTGCTTACCTCCTATTCCTGGGACTCCTTTCAATTACCTGCCTCTCGAGGTGTCTTATGAATACTTCTTAGGATCTAACTAGCTACCTGAAGTGTGCCCTGGGAAAAGGGAAGAAAAGGCAACTGGACTCTGGCAGCTTCATCAGATCCCCTTTGCTGACTTTGATACTTCTGGCAGGAAAAGGAACTGCAAAAGAAAGGCTTCAAGAGTGGAAACCTGAAAGAGAGGACCACCATTTGGCCTTCTGATAACCATAACAAGTAAAGGACAGGCACTTATGTGACACTGTAAAGGCAGTAACTCAAATACAGTCCAAGGACTCAGATTTCATCCATCCATCTACTCTTGGCATTTTTGTTATTTCCTCCCAAGGGATGCTTGCTTTTCTCTGTAGGCTACATGGGAAGTTGGAGAGGCTGGAAAAGCAATTTTCTTTTCCTCTCCTTCTTAACCATTTCCCCTAATCCTGAGACACAAGGTCCCTGCTTTGTCCTTGGAATGGGGGTGGGGCTGGTCAATCACTAAGGCAGCCCTCCCTACATCCATCAAACTAAAGTTCATTTTAACAAGAAGCTAAAAGATTGAGAAAGGCTTTTTAAAATCCTATTTTCTTTTGATAAAAAAAAATCAGATTGAATTTATGGACTATATCAAGTATTTCCACCTTCATATTAGATTAGACTTCCTCTAATAGTGATTTATCTGTTGAAAATGATAACAGAACATGAGATAATATTTCAATTTAGTTAGTCAGCTCAGCTTTTGTTTTCTAATCTTAAATGTCTTAGTAATAGTTCTTTCTTAGATTTAATCAGTTGAGGTTATATTTGGCAGAAGGCTCTCTTTTCCCCCTGGCATTATCATGTTATTACCATGGTAAGAAAATTGTTTTATAAAAAGAATTTGAAATAGAATGAATTAATTTTGAAGGCTTCATTTTTTTTTTTTTTTTTTACAAATTTGCCTCATAAAAGCCTATCTAGTGTGTCTGAGCTTCTTTTAGGTAAGAGACAAGTAGAATTCTGACTCATGCTTCCTCCAAACTCTCTTGTATGTTGGAACTCTCCAATGGGCATTATTTTCCCTCTTGTGACACAGATTCTCCTTTATGTGTAACCACTTGACTACAGGAAGACAAAGAAAACGACCAAGCAGAAAAGCTTGGTTACCAAGGTTATTCCTATCCAGGTCATCCTTATTACTCTTAAAGTTATAAAGTCAGATTTTCAGAGCAGCAAGTTATTTCAACAAATAATGAGAGGACATACTGAAGCAACAAAGTACAACCTAAGATCTAATGCAAATTAGATAGGAGTATTAATCTTTTATTTTTTATTACAAAGCCACAATAGATATTTTTAATAGGATATTTAAAAATAAGACTTTTTCTAATTTTTAAGTATGGAAACACATCCTTCATATTCTTCATTAAAACACAATAACATTTCTGTTGTAGTAATGAAGTAAGTATGGTTTATTTAACAAAAGTAAAACAAAAGAATCAGTGCCCTGTCAACCTAAATTATACCAGCATGGGTAGGAATGCAAGGAAATGATTCCTTTCATATGCTGCTAATGATGTCAGCTTTCTGAGAGCAGTTTGTCAAAAGCCTTGGATTCTAAATGAAGCACTGTTTCCATTTTACAGATGAAGACAGTGAAAGACAGAGAAACTAACTTCCCAAGGTCATATAACAAGTTAATGGTGGAGTTGGGATTCATTCACAGCTAATTCAAAACTTAACACATAACCTGTACACTATAAACTTAATCCAATAATATGAGATTTTTTTTCCTGAAAAGTATTGTTATAATAAATTAACATGCAGCAATTTAACATTGGAGAAAAATAGATAAAACATGAAAAATATTTGCAAAATTATGAATGGAAAAAGTAATTTAATTTTTATTGATACATACATAATGATAGGATTTGTTGTTACATATTCATACACGCACACAATATAACAATATAATTTGGCCAATATCCCACCCAAGCACTCCCCCTCTCTCTTCCAGTTCCCTGGTCCCTTTCTTCTGCTGATCTCCCTTTGAATTTTTTTTCTCCTCCCTATCTTGACCTGTCCTTTTTCCCTCCAGTCCTTCCTCCCCACTCTCCTTCTTCCTGTTCTACTGGACTTCCTTTAGTTTATCTATTAATTTGTATTTGATTTTTTTATGTAATCTTATCCTTCCCTCCCCCTTTATTTTACTGTAGCTTCCATTTCCATCCATTTACCGGCAAATGCCAAAATCTCGTTTTTTTTCTAATAGCTAAGGAGAACAATCAAGAATAATTTCTTGATATACTCATCTAGTGATGGGTATCTGTTGGTTCCACAATTTAGCTATTGTGAATTATGCTGCTATAAGCACTGATGTAGGCGTGTTGCTGTAGTATGCCAATTTTAGGTCTTTTGGGAAGATCCCCAGGAGTGGGATACCTGGGTTATATGGTGGATCCATCCCTAATTTTTTGAGGAATCTCCATACTATTTTCCAGAGTGGATGTACTAGTCTGCAGTTTCACCAACAGTAGAAAAAGTAATTTTTAAAAACGATATTTTAATCAACAATATACAAATAAAAGAGTGACATATGTGACATATAGATACACATCTAAAGATACTGTTGAGATCACATGTAATTCATTTTCTTCATTTCTAAAATTTGTACCTTTGTATTTATTATAACTTTGAAAATATGTTCAATTTCTGTTCTCAAAATAAATCTCCAATTTTAAGACAGAATCTACTTTTATTTAAAAAGGTATATGAAAATCAAAGATGCAATATCAATTTAAAAATAGATTATGACAATTCTCTGGTAGTTCTTGATTTCTTCTTTAAGTCTAAACACTACAATTTATTAAGGTTGTTTGTACTGATACTGTGTAACAGAAGGAAAGAGCTATGGAGAAACTAGGCAAGGCCACAGGAAAAAAACCCTACACTACTACTAATTGGTGTTTTTTCTACTGTGAATATTTACTCGACACTCTAGTTGTCTATTCCTGCATTGAATTCTGTACCTTAGCATGAGACATGAGTTTGGTTCAAATGGACTGCAGAGTTATTCAAGAACAATGTATCAAGAACTCCTGTTTATTTATTGATAAAAGATAAGGATGAGAAAAACAGACTTGCTGGCTTTCCCATGTTGATCTTTATTAGTAAAACTACTCAACATGTTTGTTCAGTCTGAAGCTTCTTTCCACATGACTTTCAAGGTGTTATTTTAACACGAATGGAACTCATTGAGTGATGTGCCTGAATGAGGAAGAGCTGGTTTATGTAGATATTAAACTCCAATTCTATCCTAGCAAAGAGAATATTCTTGTTGGATTTGTTGAAAGGCTCTGAGAGGAAGGAAGAGACATTAGTGAGAATTTCCCTCAGATAAAACATGTTTTAGTTTAAAGAAATCCTGCTCAATTATGTTCTCCAAATATCATACATGAATAGAACAGAAATTAGAAACCTTGCTTGCTTTTGAAATTTTTTTCCTGCTAAGTTTCCTATTGTTGAAATTAAATCTGTACATATTTCATTTGTATGTATATATTTATGCATATATATTTATAATTATTTTCTGGGTAAAGACATGTTTAGTTTTACATAAAGTCAGTGACTAAGGAGTTGTTGAATTATCTATATTTAGTCAGCTTTGTGTTACTGTAATGAAATTCCTGAGGTAGGCTATTTTATCAAGAATAGAGATTTAAGCTTATGGTTCTGGAGGTACAAGGTCTAGGGACCTCATCTGCTGATGGACTTCTTGTTGGCAGAGCCCAAGGTCATGCAGATTATTATATGGAAAGATATAGGGATTGTGCATATCCACCTGGTCTCTCTATTCTTATAAAGCTACCAGAATTCAATCATAGAGGTTCCACACTTATAACCTTATGTAATCACTTCCTAAAGGCCCAACATCTAAACACCATAGTTGGATGAAATTTCCACTCATAATGCCTCAGAAATGAGGGCTAAATCTCAACACATGAAGCCTTGGAGGACATTCAAACCATATTACTACCATACACCCTTTAGAAAAATTAAAGTAGTACCCATATAAAACTTTGTTTGAATTTTCATTGGATTTCTAAGTATTATCTGTATATCATAGGCAATTTTGAAAACACCAAAAAGCTTAAGATTAACACCAACCATAATTCCATCACTCAGGGGAAAAAAAAAACCTTATTACTAAAAGTAAAAATTTTTCAGTTAGGAAATAGTTTGAAAGGGCACAGGAAGAGGTAAATAACACATGCAGAAATACAAGAAACTAAAAAAGTAAAGCTTTAGAATTTGCTTTAAAATGGGGGGGAAAACCACTACCTACCATAAACATGTTTGTCAAATTCTTGTCCTCCTCTAAGTATCTACAATATAGAATCATTAAATTAAGAGACTCTAGGAGTCAATTCTCTTGCGTAAGCCATGTTGTGACACACTTGTGGTTATTACTGTATAGAAGAGCAACATTTCTCAGCAATCAGGCATATACGTAAAGTCTCCTAATACCAAATTATGCCAAATACTTGATGAATGAAGAGCATGGCAAATTGTTATCAAAATCCATTACTTGTTACTTCCACTTAATTAGAAATTTCATCTCTTTAATTCCCCAGAGAATTTTCTTGTGGAATTTAAATATGATAAACATTTTATGCTTATAATTTCCAATGGAAAACTCTGCAGAATCACAATAAAAAAAATTTGTAGTGGCTAGAAAAAGACACACTTAGGAGTAACCTAGAGAAAGTCTAAAAGCAATCTAAAGATCTCAAATTCTTCAAAATTTTAGTGTATAAAATTTTGCATACAAAGTATTTTTGAGACCACAAGTCTTATGTGACCTAAACTATGTGAAAGGAAGAGTTCTGTGGACAAACATCTTCAGAAATGCCTTATAGTATACAGTCTTTTTGAGGGTGTTACACATTAGTGTGTTTTAATAAGCTTTGAGTAGTCAAGCAGAAACCATTTACCTTTATTTCAAGCAACACTTTCCAAACTTCTCTGACCATAAATCTGTAAGTGGTAGGACACATATTAATAGTCTAAGCAGGGGCTGGAGATGTGGCTCAGTAGTAGAGAGCTTGCCTGGCACGCACAAGGACCCAGGTTTGATCCCCAGCACCACATACACAACTAAGTATGGAGGAGCAAAAACCAGATGAAAAAAAAAATTGATTCTCTTAAAAAAATTTTTTAAAAAAAAATCTAGGACCTCATTTCATGAATATCATCTTAATGAATCTTATCACTTTCCAGGATCTTCATCTATATTAATAATACAGAGTTATACAAGCTTAACGAGCATCACCCCCTAAACTTACACAGATTAAAGATGAATATTTCTTTTTCTAAAGAGAGAGAGACAGTGAGAGAGACAGAGAAAGAAAAAACTTCATTTAGTTTTTCACATGGCCTTCGTTGCTCTGACACTTAGTTGTGTATGTGGTGCTGGGGTTTGAACCCGGGTCCTCGTGCTTGGCAGGCAAGCGCTGAAACCACTGAGCCACCGCTCCAGCCCCCAAGCTGAATATTTTATAGTGATATTTACTTTAAAAATTAGCCTATATGAATAAAATTTTTGGTATATACATATTTCAACATAAAAAGCTTGTTTGTTGGTAGTCTTTTTAGTTTTTTTTAAAGAAACTAATGTGCTTGTTTCAGGAAAACTTAGAAGAAGGGTTATTTGTTGAACATGTTATGAGGACAAAAAGAGGATGGGTTTAAAAATATTTTATGCTAACCAACATGACTCATTCCTGTGCTACAAGAGATGATATATCTGTAGTTATTATAATGTCTATCAGAATCTATGCCTCTTTAAAATGGTGATAATTACTATACAATTCTATTTCTTCTAGATTTGCTGTTCAAATGTTTTGGTTAATACTTAAAAATTAACCTACTTAAATCCTCCTAATAGTACAAGAAAGGTAATGCAAACTCCGGGGTGGAAATGAATAGCTGTAGGCATAGTTCAAAAGCATCTACCACAAGTGCAGCGATTCTTTTAAACTTCACATTTTTCCTGGCATATACATGTGAGAAATATTTTAAGAATGTAAAGGTATAAAAGTTTTTAATTTTAAAATTTTAGGATAACTGATATATAAAGAATATGTATTATATGTTTACCGATGACTTTTAATATGATAGAATGCATATCATAAGAATGCATATCATATATACCCTATTTGAGAAGTAAAGCTCAATGCTAAAAATCTCCTGTTTCTAGAAGCAAAAATTGGTAAGCTTGAGTTAAGTGTTAAATCCGAATCATATTATATGATCTTTCCTAGAGAAAAGAAAAAAAATTATCTCATTTGCTGCCACAGATGGATTATATCAGCTAAATGAATCTCAAAAGTCACTTTTCATTTCTTTATCTCTTGGTTTTCCCCCCACAAAACAAAAAGAACACTTTTTAAATATACGAACTCTTTATTTGAATTATTTTACTATGTAAAATATCACCTTAAAAAGGCCACAAACAATTACAGTGTACAGAAATTTTGCGTGTAACTTTTTAGTCACATACCAAACTTTAGCAGAAAAAAAAACCTTCTACAGAGACTGTCAGTTGATTCACACTCAGTTTCTATTAGTGTTATGTAAAGCATCCATGATGGTTTTGTTGTACTCTGCAATCTGCCTGGTCACATTTTTAATGATAGGCTGGTAATCACTCTCTTGACTCTTGGTTGCGATGACTAACCACATGAGTTAAGGGGAACACTGTTAAAAAAATTATTCATCAATTATGGCTCAGAAAGGAACTAAATCATACCAACATTTTTCTTTCTTTTTTCATTTTATTTTTCAGGGCTGAGGACCGAACTCAGGGCCTTGCACCTGCTAGGCAAGCGCTCTGCCATTGAGCTAAATCCCCAACCCCAATATTTTTCTTATTTGAATATAAATAGTATAGAAAATGCACAATTAAAATACAGTATGTTGGGTTGGAGCAGTGGCTCAGTGGTTGGAGCACTTGCCTGGCATGTGCTCGGACCCAGATTCAAACCCCAGCACCACATACACAACTGAGTGCTGGAAAAACAAAGGCCAGATGAAAAAAATAAATAAAATTGATTCTTTTTCTCTCCCCCTTAAAAAAATATAGTATGTTGACAGATTAAGAATAAATTGCAACCTAAAAGGATAAGCAGAACTTGCTTTTTTACCTGCAGTATATTTAACATTCTACATCTCAACCTAATTTCTGGTTTTAGAACAATATAATATTCAGAAGAACCTTGTTCTCTAGAATACAACACACAATTTTCAGCAAATTTCTAGATTTCTCCCCATTTCAAATCACCTATTTTATGTTATATAAAACTAAAAGGCGAGGCTTTAAGCACTATGACTGTTTTCCTACGTTTGTACTAAGTTATGCTGCTCCTGGGAACAGCCCTTACAGATCTTATCTGGAGGTAAACTGGGATAGGTAAACTGAAGTTCAGCAGAACCCTAAAGCAGAACCTATGCCACCACTAGTTCTCCAAGGAAAGATGTCTCTGAATGAGTCAATGAAGGGAACAGGAAGCAACCTCTGAGAAGATATTTGTTATAACTCCACAATACATGTCCTTGGCAGCTGCCACCTACAATGACTACACAAAGACACGAAAAAAGAAGGAACATGAGTATCATTTTGGTAGAAATGAGGTTGAATTGGCTGAAACACAGTTGAACTCAATGGTCAAACTTATATTCACACAACCCTACTTAAATTTCCCTTTGGTGCCTGGACATCCAAGGTACCAATATATGCAATTATATTCATAAGGTTATATATAATTCTCCCAATAACTCTCTTGAAAAGGAAATACTATTTTAGAGATAAAACTGAGATTTAAACAGGTTAGATAAGCTATCCAAAGTCCATAATTTGTTCTAGGTGAAGTGATATCAGAACACTAGCTGTCCTGACTCTAAAATCTGTAAAATCTTTACACTTGCACACTACGCCACATTATGACTTTGCACTTCTTTCCGGTAAGTCTCAAAGTCTGCTTGCTATTCATTAGTTACTCAGGGGTATACACACAGGGTGAAAACTGAGTTTTATTAACTTACGCCCCACATAATTAGCTCAGTATTTTGTACATATTAGGTATTTGGTGAGTGCTGAACTAAATTTGAACTTTTAAAAAAATTCCTAGGAAAAAATAATTGAGTCCAGTTCATTTACCCATTTTAAAGGATACATTCTTTCATCACAAAATTATTTTGCTCATGGTGTTGCCACTTTCTCTCCAAATTTGTAAGCTAAAAACAAAAGAAAAATGTTAAATGAGGTTCATTAAAAACAATTATAAACTCTTTTAAGAGGATAAGAAAATAAAAAACACAATTTTAAATACTATCAATTCCTTGCATTTTATTGAGAAGTTATGGTAGATAAAAAAATGATAAATACATTGAGTCAATACTGATGGCTATAAAATGGTTTACTCTATATGTTTATTTTAACTAGAAATTATTTAAAATGTTTATTATAGCAATGAAAATGCCAGCTGAAAGGCAATTTATGATTTTCCATTCCTAAAACAACTTAGAAAAAAGGGACACGGTGAGAATCTCTCCTTGAAATCTGGAAGGCTAAGGCCACTGCAGTAATATATATTCTAACACTGTCAAAGGTTCAGCTATATAGGAAAAACTTCCTTATTTCCAGGGCTAAATTTCCTGTCTAATTTCACAAGCTGCGATAAGCGCAGAGCTGCAGTGTGAAGATTATAAGAGGGTTTGTAAAAAGTTGGCACTGGTACAATAATTTCTGCATCAACAGGAAGCTAATGTGGATATTATATTGATGGTTGCTTCCTCAGAAGACAATTTCACTGTTATAGAATTAAACTGTTTTTCTGATTTAATTAACCTTGTAACTCTGGGTTATGGTCTTTCTTTTTTAAGACGCATAGTTTTTCTCCTAAGTAAAGAACTGTCTGAAAAAATGAAACTAAAAAAAATGTTCTGCCGGCATATTTCAAAGAAGTAATTAACATTTTTAAAAGTATGATAATTAAAACAATTTTGAAAGTGTACTTTCTACTCTTCATTAAATTATTTTCAGGGTATAATTTCACTCTAACCAAGCATCCATCCCATTGCTTCCTCCAAAGAGAGAAATATTAGGATGAATCATAATTAATTATGTGAACAATATGTGATACAAGGTAACATTATTAAATAAGATCTCTCCCTTCTAAAAGAACCTTGAAGTTAAGACAGTCTTAGGAAACAGTCAGCACTTTTGGGCAGTAAATCTCTAATAACCTTTTGCAAAGTCAAGTACCAGACTTTTTTCTCTTTGTTTCATACAAAGAAGTGGCCTTATATCAACAGACAAATATAAAAGTAACTGTGTCAGATGGTCAAATTCCTTTTTTATTATATATCTACATTATTGATTTGCTTTTAACCTCCAAGAACATCATGAAGCTTAAATCCATTTTTGAAAATCTGTTTTTTCTATAAATTATTTAAATAACATCTAAAATTATTTATTGATGTCAAAAAATAATTATTTTAAAGATAAAATGAGAGACTGAGAGACAGACAGAGAGAGAGAGAGAGAGAATCAATATTATTTAAGCTTTTCATGTGGCTTTCATTGCTCTGACTCTTTGGTGTGTACATGGCGCTGGGGTTTGAACCTGTGTCCTCGCACATGTCAAACAAGCACTGTAACCACTGAGCCACCACTCAAGTCCCCAAAAAGTAGTTTTTTTAAAAAATAGTTATAAAAGATGGAGTACCAGGGTTTGATTTGGTCAGCTGGGATTCACAAAAGACAACAAATAAAATAGAGGATTTAAAATTATAGCATCTATTATGATTTCTGAATATCAATATATGGAGGCAGTAATAAGCACTTAATATGCAAGGTAGTCATTCACTGACTCTAAGGAACAGTATGTGTAAAGTGTTTTTGACCTTACATCATCTATTCAGAGAAACAGGGCCAAGGGGGGGTGGTAAAAAGTATCAATATTTTTCCTAAGAACCATTTAAGATAAGACAATGACCTCGCAATCCTTTTTTTTAATGTTTCTTTTCTAGCACTCATTTCCACTTGAAACAAGCTAAGAAAATTTTGCCATTTACAAGTCTATATTTTACATATCTAGGTTTGAATATTATGAATTAGAGATAGAATAACTAAGAGGTAAATTAAATTATGCAAATTGGTGATTTCTAAGCTTTTAGTAATTGTGGCAAACTTGTATGAGATCACTTCTTTCAAAATAGTACAACCATACAATGAAATTGCTTGTTATATAAATGTCATTTAAAAAAGAAAAACTGAAAATTTTTAAGTAAGAAAATGTTTAAAGATTATATGCATACAGGGGCTGGAGTGGTGGCTCAATGGTTAACAGTGCTTGTCTGATGCACAAGGATGCAGGTTCAAACTCCAGTACCATGTATGCAACCAGGTGTCCAAGCAACAACCCACATGAAAAACTAAATAAAACTGATTCTTTTTCTCTCCTTCTCACTGTCCCTTGCTCTCTTTAAAAAATAGAAGATTAAATTAATATGAATGATAAGGAAAAAAGTCTGCAAGGATTATACATCAAAATGTTAATGATGGGGGCTGGAGTGGGGTGACTCGGCAGTTACAGCGCTTGCCTGGCATGTGTGAGGACCTGGGTTTGAACTCTAGCACCACATACACAATTAAGTGTCGGAGCAGTGAAGGCTACATGAAAAACTGAATAAAACTGATTATTTCCTTCTCTCTTAAAAAAAAAAGTTAATGATGGTTGAATCTAGATAGTGGGAAGCTCAAGCGATATATTTTTTCTACCATGATCATATTAACATATGCGGAAATTTTTAATGTATTTGGTATTTTAGTGCAAATAGCTAGTATAGACAAGATATGAAAATAATTCATCTTTTTCTGACCACAATTACTGATTTAGTATGTGACATATAATGCTTCATTCAGTCATCAACTGTTTGAAAACTAACTGCATAATGCTGAGGATAAATAAGACTAGTCTCTTCCCTCTCAGAGTTCAGTTTAGAAGATTGCAAACACTGATTAGGTAATTATCAACAGGATGAATGAAAAGAAAAGGGGCTGCAGTGGTGCTGTGCATCCTATGTAAATGATCAGAGGCGTGAACCAACAGAAAAAGAAAGCCTAAAATAAGAAGTGAATTCAAAAATCATTAAAAAAAATTTACCTGAGAATGTGTCTCATTTTCTTGCAGTTGTGTTTTTAGTGTTTCATATTCTTTGTTTAACTTTTCCATTATTTTCTTAAAGGCATTTCTGCGGGTTGATAATACTGTTCTCTCCTGATGTAATTTCTAGATAGATCCAAATAACAGAAGTAAATAATAGGCTATAGCAAATATAGTAAACCAAACTAAATTACATTTGGCTCAAATAACTTCAATAATTATATTATGATAAAGTTCTATCAAGGCTATAATTACTCTAAATATGTTTATAAAAAATCATTTGAACTAAAATAAGCTATATTAACTGTATTAAAATAACTCAGTTAATCCTTCTATATCTGTATCTACCCTACAAAATCTACATTAAAGTAGATGGCAACGGAAAGACACTGATAAGTTTTAAATAAGGAAGTGTCACATCAAACCTGCAATGAACAAAGTTCACATCTGTTGAAATGTTCTATATTAACTAGTAGCTTTTACTATTTTTCAACTTTTGTCTTTTGTTTAAAATTAGTTACTCTACGCCTGGATCAGTAGCTCAGTTGTTGGAGGATTTGCCTGAAATGTGCAGGGACCTGGGTTTGAACCCCTGCACCGAATACACAACTAAGAGCTGGAGAAACAAAGGCCAGATGGATAACTGAATAAAGCTAATTCTCTTTCCTCACTCTCTGTCTCTCAAAACAAACAACAACAAAAGAAACTAGCCACTCTAAATTCCTACTGCATATGAAAAGTCTTATTTTTTTGTTAGCTTATATGTCAAATAATCAATAGAAAAATGTAGGTCCCATAAACTATCCATAGATTAAAACCAACCAAGAAAAAATGTGAATTATAATTTTGTAAGATACCATTTACCTTTTTCTTTTCTTCACCTGATGATTTTAAAGCTGGCAAATCATTATATGTCTCCAGATCAGCTGTCATTTGCTTAATTTTGCTCTTTAGAGAATGTTGTTCCTCAGTCATCTTACTTTCCAGAAGCTCCATTTTCTGTAGATCCAGCTGTAGACGTTGACTGTCTGAAACATGAATTTAAGGTCATAATTCATTGAAATTTTATTTCTTTTATACAAGTACATACAACACAACAATTAAAACCATTTTTTTTTTAAAAGAGAGAAGGACAGTGTGAGAGAGACAGAGAGAATCAATTTTTTATTGAGTTTTTCACATGGCTTTTGTTGCTCTGACACTTAGTTGTGTATGTGGGTGTACTGGGGTTTGAACCGGAGTACTTGCGCATGCCGGGCAAGCACCGTAACTGCCAAGCCATCGCTCCAGCCCCTAAAACCATTTTTTAGAAGAATACCTGCAAAAGAAATATATGCTCACTGGGACTAGAAAGACCATACTATTTAAGTGGCAGGGGGCTTCAAAGGAAGTAATCGTCACCTTGGCAACCATTTCAGCATGATAAATATAGCCACATCTGTCCCCATGCTCATACAAACATAAAAACATACATGAAGGGCTGGAGTGGTGGCTCAGCGGTTGTGCAAGGACCTGGGTTTGAACTCTAGCACCACATACACAACTATCGGAGAAACAAAGGCCAGATGAAAAACTAAATAAAAGTTCTTTAAAAAAAAAATACATGAATATCTGTGTGTGTGTGTGTTTAGTGATATAAACACTATGATATAAAGACCTACTATTTTTAACAGGGTCATGACATATACACAATTACATAAAAAATCAAATATAAAACAAGATATACATATTTTTATATAATTGTATTTTTTTTCAATTTTCACTGTTTGGAATATTATGTTCTATAAAGCACCATGAACAGTTAGCAAACAGATTTGCTCCTTGGAGAAATACGAGGTTGCGTTCCTGCCAATCTCTGGTTGCAACACTTTTATTGGCTGACTAATCACAATCTTATTTTATGTGCAGTTCTATTTAAAGAAATTTTGTTCAATATATATAGGTGATTTGTTAACAACCATAAGTTAACAATGCTTTGTTAATGGCATTATAAGTTACATGTGAATGAAGCTCATTTTTTCCATAAAGTATATAACAACAGCTTCTGTGCCCTCAGAAACACTGGAGAGCACATCAATACTTTGCTTGGAGGCCATTTTAATAGCTCAGTCAACACAAAAAAAGCACAAAAATGTGAAAAGAAATTTTGCTGGCACTAAATACCCAGCAAAAAAGGAAACTTGTTTACAGCATAAAAACTGAAATAAGAAGTCAGACTATTTCCTTTTTTAATCTCTGTGGGGATAGTGTATATTGGGATGTTCAAATTTTTCCCCACTCTGTGCATGTCCATGAATAGCTGTAAAAATGCTGCCAAGTATTGCTTTGGGGTTTCAAATTAATTTTAGTAAGCAGGAAAATTCACAAATATGAAATCCATGGCAATGAGAATTGCCTATACACATATGCATGTATGTTTCATTCTTTCACTCAAATGTATTGAGCATCTATTATGTGCCAGACGCTGAGAATATAATAGAGATCAATAGAGATACTGTTTAAACTCAGGGAGCTATTTTCTAGAAGTAGAACCAGGAAATCAGACAAACATTTATAATAAACCGAAAGACTATGAAAAGAGTATTACAAAGTGCTATAAGCACATGTGTCAGTGTCAAGACTGCTTTCTCAAGACAGGCCTTTCAACTGAGGCAGTAAGGATTAGTAGTCAACCAAGGGAGAAGGTAAAAAGGTTCCAAAGTAAACCATCAATGGGAATAAAATCTAGAGCTAAGAAAGCACAGATGCCTGAACAAATAACAGAAATCCAGTATACCGAATATTATATAGCATCTAATATTCACATTAAATGAATATGAATAGTAAAAAATAATGCGTCCAAGTCACTGATTTTGAAAAGAGGTTATTATATCACAAAATCTTTTAAAGTTGGTATAATTAAACCAGTCTTTTCCTGAATGTTTCCTTTAGATTTGTATAATTCAAACATTGAAACATGATTAAAAAATGCATATTGTATATATACACATAAATATAATAGGTCTTAAATGTTATAGCAAAGAGTTTTCTTAGATTCATATCTCCACTAGGGTTGGAAACAGTTACAATAAGCCTTATTGGTTATAAGGTTACTAAGATGTACAGTCTTTTAACTTATTTTGTTCCCTTGTCCCAGATGTTAAACACTTATAAAAAAATTTAAAATGATATATAATATACAATTGTATAATACATCACATAACACAAAAGTATAACACAATTATAATAAAATTATTTTAATTGTAAAATAATATATAAGTTCTAGGTTATGATTAAAAAGCCAGTTTTCTTTTAATTTTTTTTTTAAGAGAGGAGGACAGTGAGAGAGAGGGAAAGAGTCAATTTTTATTGAGTTTTTCACAAGGCTTTTATTTCTCTGAAGCTTAGTTGTGTACGTGGGTGCTGGAGTTTAAACCTGTGTACTTTCTGATGCTGGACAAGCACCGTAACCGCCAGCCCTAGAAGCCTGTTTTCATGTACCTATGCCAATTTTGTTGAAATATCTGCATAACTGAAAACTTAGGGCTTAATGGGTTAATGCTCTAAATAGGAAATATGCTTATCTTATAGGTATTTTAGTCAATAGTTATATAACTACAAATGTAATTTAAATATATACTAGGGAAATGTACTTAAGAACTATATAAACTGATTTTTTCCTGGAGAAAAATAGAAAATGGTTGCTTGGTATAGGGTAAAGTTTATCTTTCTTTAACAACATTCCCCATGAAAAGCTAAAAGTTTCTCCAAAGGAAGAGACAGGAAGAGGATGCAGTCTAGTTCCTTCTGATATGCTATGAAGTTGCAAAGTTTACCAAGCAGTGTGTACATAGTAGCAAAATCTCAGAAGGAACCACTTTGACCTGGGGAAATGTTTCTGAAATATTCTGCCCTCAGCACATTTGTTTACTCTCTGGAGTTTCCTTTCCAAAAATATAAATAAAAACTACAGCTGACAGATTCCTTGCCTCTTTAACTCAAGCAGTATACCAGTGCTTCTCAACCTTCCTCCCACCTTCCTTTTCTTTCATTATCAGTCCCCTACAGAGCCTTTTCTAGGTTTCCCTCCACTCACCCAGTTGTATCACCCAAAATGTTTATATCACAGATCTATTGTTTATCTGTTTAGAAACAGTAAAGATTTGGAAGTCTACAATATCTAAGAATTTTTCCACCTGTCTCTCAAGAAGCAATTTTACCCCCTTTAGGAAAAATCCTCCTCCATTAAAAATAATGGAGTACACTAAGAAAAACAGGTGAGTCCCAACTATAACCTCAAGAACAGAAAGGGAGGCAATTCACAAAAGGGGAATATATCTCTGAAGGATGAACAAGAATATTATAAATGTTCTTTGATGATTTTCAGGTACAAGGAATTTCTTGAGGAGGGAAATGATGTGAGGAGTAAGAAAGAAAGAATAATTATGTTTGGTTCAAATTAACACAAAAATAACTCGATAAACGAAATTAATTTTAGGGTCAGAAATTTCAACTGCTAATAAGGAAAATCTCAAGGAAAATCTTCATAAGAGTAATAAAATGAACTTTTATTTTCATTGAAGATAGCTGTTAATCTTTTTTCACTATACATTTCTACAGAAAAAATGTAACGTCTGCTTTTTGTTTGTTTTAAAATAAAAAGTATGGAAAGAACACAAAATCCGGAGCATTGAATTTAGTTCTTGTTATTGGTGCCTGCTTTTAAGAAATGTATGTTTCTCAAAAAAAGAAAAAAGAAAGAAAGAAAAGAAATGTATGTTTCTCAATAGCTTTTATACAAGACAGCTTAAAAGAGGAAAAATACTCCTTGGATTAATATTAACCTAACATAAATGAAAAAAAGCACTATGGTAAAAACAAACAAACTAAAAACCAAAAAAAAAAAAAAAAAAAAAAAAAAAAAAAAAAAAAAAAAAAAAAAAAAAAAAAAAAAAAAAAAAAAAAAAAAAAAAAAAAAAAAAAAAAAAAAAAAAAAAAAAAAAAAAAAAAAAAAAAAACCAAAACAACAACAACAAAAAAACAAAACAAAAAACCACAAACAGAGGTTTTCAAGATAGGAAAAAACCCATTAAATTTCTTAGTTTATAAGCAAAAAGGAAAACAAAGTTTAAAAGTAGTACACATACTTCAAAGAAATGAAAACAAGATGGAGAAAATATATTTACACATCAATGGCCATTGCAGCATTATGCACAACAGCCAAGAAGTAGAAGCAAACTGTCGTGTTAGAGGGCTTATCTGGCGTGTGTGAGAAACAGAGTTCAAAACCTAGCATCACATGCACGACTGGGAATGAGAGTTAACCAGATAAAAAATAAATAAAAACTGATTCCCTCCTTAAACAAAGAAAGAAATATGCATATATGGGCAATGAAATGTTACTCAGCATTTAAAAAGAAGGAAATCTTGTGATATGCTACAACTTGTACATTAAGCCAGGCACAAAAAGAAACACAATATATGATTCCACTTATGAGAGGAATTTAAAGTAAACAAACACAGAAACAGAAGCAGAATGTGGTTGACGGGATAGGGGAGAGGTAAACAAGTTGTTCAATATGTATGAAATGTCAGTTTTTCAAGATGAAAAATTTCTACAGCTGTTATATAAAAATATGCATACAATTCCCACAGCAGACTGAGGCAGCTCTCTGTCACAAGTTAGTATTTGTACAAGTGGGATAAAGATAATACATAGCTTTATGTCAGTTTAGGTAAGATTTTATTTTGCTACCAAGATCTTTTTAGATTTTGGGAATCCAGACAAATTACTGTGGATCCATTAGTCCAATTGAACAAACTTTAAAATAAACTGACAAATGTTAGTTTTCATTTCCTATGATCTTACTAACTACCAGATGTTACTTAAAGCACTGACAATACGATTATTTCTCAAAACCATATTGACAATATCTTAAGCTTAAAAAGCACTTAATACACCTAACCTACTGAACTTCATAGCTTAGCAACACAGTACTCTATAGTATTGGTTGTTTATCATCAAGATTGCATTGCTAACTAAAAGCTGTGGTTCATCATGACCAAGTGGGCTTCATCCCAGGAATGCAGGGCTGGTTCAACATACGCAAAACAATTAACGTAATCCACCACTTAAACAGAATCAAGGACAAGAACCATATGATCATATCATTGGATGCAGAAAAAGCCTTTGATAAAATCCAGCACCCTTTTATGTTCAAAACTCTAGAAAAGATGGGGTTCAAAGGACCATTTCTGAACTTTGTCAAGGCTATATATGCTAAACCCTCAGCTAGTATAATACTAAACGGAGAAAAGCTGAAAGCATTTCCACTAAAGTCGGGAACAAGACAAGGCTGTCTGCTCTCACCTCTTTTATTCAATATTGTTCTTGACACCCTAGCTGGAGCAATTAGGCAAGAGAAAGAAATCAAAGGGATAAAAATAGGAAGAGAGGAAGTCAAACTCTCTTTTTGCTGATGACATGATCCTGTATCTGCAAGATCCAAAAAACTCCATCAATAAACTGCTCGAACTCATAAATAGATTTAGCAAAGTGGCAGGATACAAGATCAACACGCATAAATCAATAGCTTTCCTATATGCCAATAATAACAGGACTGAAGAAGAAGTCAGGAATTCAGTTCCTTTCAAAATAGCTTCGAATAAAATAAAATACTTGGGAATTAACCTAACAAGGGAAATCAAAGATCTCTTCAATGAAAACTATCGAACATTGAAGAACGAAATCCAAGATGACCTAAGAAGATGGAAAGATGTCCCATGCTCCTGGATAGGCAGAATTAATATAATAAAAATGGCCATTCTACCAAAAGCTTTATATATTTAATGCTATCCCTATAAAGATACCTATGT